>JAWNLH010000016.1:0-51328 GCA_035042485.1 Drosophila cyrtoloma | reverse complement strand
AACAAATTTATCAAGTAATGATTATCAATCAGTAAATAATCGGATGCTCAATTATAAATTCTTGGTTCATTTCTCGAGAGCATGAAGAAGGGAATCTGCTGGATCATCCGGTCATCGTTTTCTCGAATCTTTCTCTGACATATATAAATAACATAAAATTCATAACTATTAGATTGAATTTTCTTGTTTTCGCATTTAATTACTAATTCTAATATCCCAGTATAAATTTCGGTTAAAGGCATCTCATTAGCTATTTATTTTACTCAACATATCCAGGCTTGCCGTGATAGATTTTTATATCTTGTTATATCTTCGTGTTCAAATATACTTCCAACTTTTCAAACTCATCTTGAAAGAAATAAATTTATGATAAAAATTTTTGTAGAAATCAATGATTAAAAAAAGGGAAATAGTTGTAAATCCGAAACATAAGTATTCATTTAAGTAAAGGAGATACAAGAAAAGCATCGAATCTATCCTTTTTGTAAGAAGATGAGTCTTAAAGAAAATGATAATCATGAAAATTTTGCTGAATTCATCGAGAAAATTGAAAAAGACCCAAGACAATTAAAATCCCAAGATTCTCTACAATTCGTAATTGGTATCTGGAAGTAACTATTCTCTGCCTTCAACCAATAGCTATTAAGAATGCAATTTGAAATGATGTAATTTATGATGTTTTTAATTAAATTTTGTTGATCAGAATTTAATTAAAAAAATAATTTAATTGGAATTTTAATCGATAAAAAAATTTAAATAAAAAATTTATTTTTACCCCCATGAAATTATCAACTCCCTTTCTTCTGATGATCGAAGAATTATTGGCTAGCCACTCTGCAAAGAAAGACAAGGGTCCTAAGAAGCAAGACACTATTCAAAAGATTGATTACATTATTCCTGAAAATTTCTTGTTCATACGCACAGGAAAGAAAGCAAAAGGAAAATCAACGACTACTCTAAAAGAAGAAATTCGTAATTTTGTGAAACCAAACACGAATCTTAATTTCGATGCCTTCTATTCTCTTTTTCATACTGAAGGTGTGGAAAAAATTGATAAGGCACGTCTTCCTGAATTTATACCGACTCTTGGGACTTTAAAAGCCACTAATGATGTCCAGGTAATCTTTTTAGAAAATCTTATTAAAAATATAATGCTCATTAATGATGAAATCTACAAAGTCGAAACTGCACAAGATGTGATTTTAAAAACTTCAGACAAGAAGATATTATTTGATATTTTCATTTATGTTTTGAGTTGTTATGGATTTAAAATTTCTCATGATGATAAAACTAACGAGCTGAAAATAATATATCCGAAAAATAATCATATAGACTCGCCTCTTGTTTTCGATTCTAGCCATCTAGAGGACAATGATCCATATACGAAACGCCTTTTCGTTTCAGATCTAAGTCACATGAAATTAGAATTGATTGACAAAATTGATAATTTTTTCGTAAGCATTCAATCAAAAATAGCATCTTCTACAAAGCTCACGCCAGCCTATAAAAAAGCTAGAAATATGCTTAGAAAGAAAATATATGAAGATTTCAAATTATTAAAAACTAAATCATGCACTGAGAAAATAACAAAGGATCAAATTTCAGGTTATTCAGATCTACTAGAAAATACTCTTAAAATCATGAATCCAGAAGATTTTATTATAGGCAATTTGAAAAAAAGTTCTGGTGATGAATTTTCACAGAAATTTCAAGAAAGAGTTCAAGGTTTATTAGATGATATCAAAACGGTAGAAAATCTAATCCAAAGCCAGAAACCTAAAAAATCAAAGCAACTAGATTTAAGTAACTTAGAGGAAGAAAAAGTTCAAGAATATACTGGTTTAGCCACAAATCAATATTCAGATTCTAAATCCCAAGCTAAAATATTTAAGCCTAAATCGGCTCAATTTAAAAAGAGATCATCCTGGAATGGTTCATTTGCGAAGCCCTTGATAAAGAAGACTGAAGATGATGAGGTTGACGGATATTTTATGGCCATGGATTACTTCTACAATGAAACTTACCCGAATACTATGGTGCAAGAAATTCTAAATTTGAAAATCGTGTTGAAAGATAATGACAACATGATATTTTCCGATATTCCTCTCATGCAGGTAGTAGCCTGGTTTATCCAAAAGCTTGATATTGAATCTCTTAGTTTATCTAGTAATGGTGCCTTTACTGCTTCAACTTTCAAATCTTTCAGTGATGTCGTACAGCGTTGGAATGTTCTAACTGCTATTCACAATGGTTCCCTTTTATATCCAATTTCAACATTTAGGATCGATTTCGATAGTAATATTTTCGAAGATGCTATTCAAGATTTTTCTAAACTTATGGAGAACCTTAATTTTATATTGACTCAATTCACAATATCATATTCTACACGTTTAGATTCAAATTTAACGAACTGTTTTGAAAAATTGAGAGATCTGGAAAACTTGAGTATTATTAATTACCTCTATAAAGACGGAGGTGACGTTATTAATTCATTGATCGATCGAAAAAATTTTTTCAAATTGAAAAAACTTGAAATATCCTCTGATTATCTATGTAACAGTCAATTCAATGCATTTTCTAACTTGAGAAATTTGAAGGAACTAGATATTAAGGAGTATTTTTATTTTGAAATTAATCACTTAGAAGCATTAAAAAACTCTTATATCGGTAAGAGAAACTCTCTTGAAACTTTAAGTATTTATCTAAATAATATGAAATTCCAATGTACTACTTTTTACTTACAGAAATATTGTGAAAGATTAAAAAATTTGAAATTGCTAGGAACGATCAAGAGTACTGATTTTTATATTCAAGTTCTACATGCCAATCCGAATTTGCATAACTTCCACATTACTCATTTGTATCCTGTAATGTTTTCGGATTTTGATATTGCCTCAAGGCACTATCTTAAAGAAGATTTCAAGTTACTTAAAGAGGTCGTAATCATTTATTCTATTGATCCAGATGAGAGGCTTATTATTGATTGCCTAAATTTAGATGATTCTGAATGAGGATACTTAATTATTTAAAATGAATAAATTTTTATTCTTTCATCAGCATCTTTATATCCATATCTGATTCATTTGTATTCTTGTTGGTTAATTTATTATTTATATCTATTATTGTAATCGGTATTTTGTATGACTTAAAATTTATTTTTCAGATTGATTGATCTTATTTACTAGTTTTTAAGCTCTAGATTAACTATTAGGAATTGTGATTGTTAATAATTGGGTCTTAATAAGTTAAATTGGTTGAAGCATAAGAAAATTCAACATCTTTATTAATATTAAATAACTGAAACTCAAATAATAATAGGTTTATAATAATACAAAGGCTGATGTTTGCATGACTATGATCTAGATGGCTTACATTTTATAAAAGAAGATGTCATCTGTTTCAAATTTCACTATTCGTATTAGATTCTTCAACCATTGTAATTATGTAATTCAGGATTTCAATCCAGTTGAACGCTTTGATTCTTTGTTAAGAATGAATGAGAATTTTAGCAACAAAAGGGATTCTAGCATGCAAACTGTAATTATATTTTTATATCGACAAGATTTAATGACAATCTTGGTATGTAGCATCTTGATAACTAAAAGATTTGTTTAATCTAAGACAGTGTTTAGAGTATTTCAAATAAATAATCTCTCATAACTTTGATGCTTAAAATCCAAACCTGTTGTGAATATCCAAATCACACAACAACTATTTAATGTGTTATTTTAAACCTAATTTTAAAGAACTTTGTTTTACCAATTCTGGTTGATAACATTTTGAGCCACATCTGTTTTTATTCTGGAAATAAATTCAGAACTATTTGATTTGCAACATTTTCCAATCAAATTTTTTAGTATAATAATTTATTAAATCGGCAATAAAGATCTCGAAAAATATTGTTCTGTTTGATTGTATTAACTTATGGGCATATACTCGATTTCTTCATGTTTTTTTTTTGACACATCGTCTTCATGCACACCATATTTTACATATATACTTCAATCTATGGCAGGAACCCATCTCTTCACTCTCCCTCTTGTGGTATTTAGTTATTAGTTCTCTCAGGCTTTTACGTACAAAATTATTTTCAATTCACACTTACAAAAATATTAATAATAATTCGTTAAGAAGAGACGGACAACCATGTGAGTCTTGAGCAGTTAGTGCACAGATCATTAGATGTAGATAAGAGACTTGACTCAGAATCAATCAAAGAGTATTTGATAATTATTAGATTATCCATTAAATAAATTCCTTGTATAATTCGTTAATATTAAATATTACTTATTGTCCTCTTTTCATTTTATATTTGATTTAATAGATCTAAATTGGCTATTCAGATTCTAATAAAGATATTTTTGTTATCGAATACAGTAAATCTGGTCTATCATGCTCTTAATCATATGATTACATGAGTTTATTTATTCTCATTGTATATAACGTCTTGAACAGAATTGGATCTCAATTGTTGAATTTCTTAATGTTTTATTTATTTTACAGTGAAAATCTGGTAATTAAATTAAATTTTCTTTAATAAATAATATTTTCAATATTTGATGAGAAAATTGATAAATCATTTTTGATTTTTATTAATGTTTTCAAAATGATTGGATCAATGAATTATTTGATTTTTCAAAAAAAAATCATTGGTCGAAAGTAAAACCAATTATCGAACAGTTAGTTTAAGAGAAAAAGTTCAGATGTTAACATGTCAAAAAAAAATACAGGCAACAAACAAAAAAAACGAATAGTTGTTATAAACGGGGAAAGTAAAGATGCTTCCAACAGTATAATACATTCAGACTCGAATTCAACCTTTGATGAAAATGATTTGATGAATGAATCTATAATATCTGGGTGTAATGAAACAACAGTTACAGATTCTGAAATTAAGGGGAAAAGTATCGATGATGAAAGTCAGTTAAAAACAAAAGCACAATCAGAAAGATTAAATGATAAAACTAACGAAGAAAGTATCTTAGTTGACGATTTTCGAAGTGATTCAAAGATAATCGAAATGATTAACAAAAAGAGACAAGAAAGACAAATGGATAGCATGGCAACAATTCCATCAATGATAGAAAAGGCTGAAAACGTGGAATCAAAACGTAAAGAATTAAAAGAAGATCTTGTGGTTTCAGACAAGGATGAATGCGATTTGAGCGATCCCCAGGCACAATACGAGCGCAAGCATGATCTACAGGATTCAAAGTTAGTGAACAACACAAATAATGAGACTCGTGCATGCACAGATAATTCTTGTTCACCTACTAAAAATGATAAAGAAAGCGAATCTGGTTCAGAAACTATTGTTGTTTTACCCACTCAGCCTAAAAATTTGGCCCCTCTCAGTGGTGGATCATTATTAAATGATAACGATAGTAAAAAAGAACCCGACATAATAGTTGTTAAGCCTCATCATGGTTCTGAAAATTCAGATCTTACAAAAAAAACGATTATTAAACCAGAAGAACCAAAAAACATGACGCCATTAAGAGGCTCTGTGTTGAATACATTTGTTTCATCGAATAAGAATGATGAAGAAGATGCATCAAATCCTCAAAAGGTATCAATAGATGAAGATCAAAATGTCAAGCATTACGTACCGAACAGTAAAGAACCTGAAAAACTAAACGAGCTACCCAAAAATTCAGTTTTGACTAATTTAAGGCAAAGCTTTTCCATAATTGCGGAGGGCCATGCGTTCAAGAAAAGACCTTGGTTATTCTGTTTTTGGGTTACAAAATATTTTGTCCTAACCAAAGATGGAACACTATTCTTCATCAACGCAGATGGAACAGGTTATCAAGAAGGAAATTGGAATTGTAAGCTTGAAAGGGGTTTGGATAGATTATTTTATGAACGATATAGTCATCCTTATCGTTTAGCCATGTCAATCAATTCTGAAACAATTTATTTGTCATTTGATAAGCAAGAAGAACAAGATTATTGGTTTGAAGCGATACAAGACATAGGCAGACATCAATAAATACAATGATTTTCTCTTTTATTTTTTAATCGATTCAGGATTAATAGATTCAATCTCTTTTTCAAGTGTTTGTTTATTTTCTAAGGAAAAAAAGAATACTAATATAGCTGACTGTGATCTGAAAGTTTTACTTAGATTATCATAAAAAAAATATTATTTGTGACAAAATAACTGATATGAATATTCTATTGTCTGAAAAGATGTAAATTTAATAAAGATTGAATATATATTTCTATACTTCATCAATATATAAATTAGTGATGTGATTATTTGTCTGAATATGATAAATCAAGCTTGTGTGTTTGAGTAGACTTGAAAAACCTACTTTCAAGCGATTTATTTTTTAAACCTAGGGTTAGAACAACAATCTTATTTTGTAATGGATCGTAGAATCGTTTTTAAATTTTACTTTCTGATCGGCTGTATTTCTATCAATAGAAGCCCTCTAGATATTTAATGCTTGAATTGATTTCAGTCTATGCTAGATCTAAAGAGTTCATAAATTTATTTACTTTCAATTGCAACAGTTTTGTGATTTTTTGTTCAATAGTTAAATGTAATACATGAAAATAAATGTTAATTAATCTTATGCTCAAGCCAACAAAAATGTTATATGTGTTTATCACAAATGTATTCAGCAAGGAACTTCCTGTATGCCCTTCATTTTAAAATTTTGCTTAGGGGAGAATGCTCGCTTACTTATAACTTATTTGATCATACTTACTCATCTATTTAGTTATTACACCTTTTGTATGATTCAATTATATCAGAGAAAAATGATTGCACTGTCCACCGCAAATAATAATTCGAGTGACAACTGTACAAGTCTGTTGCATTTGCTGGGAAGCTTGGACAAGTAGCATTGGATAGTATCCCGTATGTAAGCCAAAACAAAGTTATTCGTCAACCCTAAGGAATGCAGGACAGAATCTATCGTGTGACGAATGATTGTAGCCTTTTCGTGGTTGCCCGGATAAGCAACACACCTATGTGTGTGAAATCAATAACAGTTTATATCAGAACGTCACAGCCAGCCGACTCATAAAAAGAAAACCTCGAAGAAGGGGGAGGTGGGGCCAGTGGCGTGTGCGGTATGGATAAAAAGGTTTACCCGAAGCTCGAAAGAATGAGCTTGGGATTTGTTCTAAGTGCCCAGGACCTCGGTAGGAGATTTAAAATTCCCTCCTATAGAGTCACAGGCGCTTCTAGCTTTTTTTTTAATCTTAAGGAATGCATATAGATTTCTCTCTAAATCAATCTATTAGTATTGATTTAGTAATTTCTTAGCAACAGGAGAATCACCTTTTCCTAGATGTATCAAAATAATGGAAATATGATATCTGTACTTTGAGTTCAATAATCATACAATCGAAGTACATAGGCGATGTGTCATCCTTTAGCAAATATTTTACGTTGTCTTTTTCCTATTTGCTTATGAACATTGTCCATTTACATATCAAATATCTCTACGAACTCAAATAAACTGGGTAGAGTAAGCCTAAGGCTTGAGTTTAATAGAAAAGTCTAAAAGTTTCTGTTGCGATATTGAATTTTTCAAACTGAATGAACCTATTATTAATTATATTGAATAAACTCGTTGAATTTGCTTGAATAATAACAATAATATCTTCTTTAATATTGTATTATTAAATAGTACTTATTACAGGATAATTTTTTTTGAATCTTAATTCCGGATAAGTTTATCATAGAATAATCTCTTTAAATCTGTTGATTAAGGGATTAAAAAAGCCAATCATATGGCATTTTGTTATGGCAATAATTTGATTGGGGGTTTCCACTGGATTCCAAAAAACAAGAAGAGAATAACGAGCAAATTCAGAAATTCAACCAATAACTCGGCTACATTGGTTAAAACAGTAATTTTATTTGATAAATTTGAATTCATAAATAAGATTTTCTCATAATTTAATTATATAGTCACTGAATAACTAAGAAAACCTTCAACACGAGTATCTTTGCTCTACTTCCCTGTTTTATTCTAATAAAAGCATTCATTCCTTGAGGTTGTCATATTAATGAATATTTGATTTCGATAAGTACTTTTTTTATAGTGACACCAAGCAATTAACTATAAAAATCTAAACGTTCAAGGTTATAGACTGATTCATAATGTGATAGACTAATCAATTTCTATTGAGTCAAGCACAAAATACTTGTCTTGAATTTCAGCTTTAAAAGAGAATGTCTCACTAAAAAATTGTAAAATAGAGGCACACCCCTTCCGATATTTGCGACACTAATAATCCACTTGTGTCTCCCGATATTTTGATTACTTTTTTTTAAATTTTTTATCCTAGTTTCTACTTTCAAATAAAATGTCAATTTTCTACCGATTCTTTAAGGTGTGATCCCTTATTTCCTTAGACTGTGATCTAATAAGTTAAATTTATTAATTACAAGGACAATCCGAACATTTAAAAAATTTATTACCGTTATATTTGTGAATTATTTAGTAATTTTATCTTTGGGGAGCCAGTCACTATATATGAAATGGCTGTGTGACGACAACCTTGTTCAATACTTCATGATCATAGAATGTCAACATTTCTATGTTTATAGCAATCCACGGTTTATCGCACAATGTTTTTAGCTTGATGGAGTTATTTTTCAAACGGGCTTCATAAAAAAGACCATCAAAAATAAAATTAATTTTACAGTTATTATTAAAATTTTGTGATGATCCAAATAAATAAGGTAACAACAAATAATCGTCTATAGACCAGCACCCTCTGGATCCAGCTGGCTCCACATTAAACTTCTGAACAAACATCCTGATTATTCTAAAATATTCTTGCAAAGCAGAAAGTAATTTTGGGAAGTTGTGATCATTTTGTGTGTATAAATAGCACAGGAAATTTAGCTCATGACCAGTTCCGAAATCCATTCTGATTTTGTTTCCAAAGGAATTCTTGAAATATCCGTTCTCTGACAAAAGCTCAATGCGTTCTATTGCATCAACCATGGCTGGATTTGCAAATCTTCCTCTCTTTTCTGACAGCTTAGTTGATTCTATTATTTCTCTAGCTTGATTAAGGATATGATCGGTATCTATTTCTTTAATCATCTCTCTTTTCTTGCTCTTAATAAACATGTCGATTTCAAAGATAAAGCTTTTGATTTTTGAATAGGCAACTGTATCTGTAAATTTTACATTCGGGTCTGGAAAAAACTTAGAACCCTGCATAAGGGGTTAAAAAGATCACGCTTCTGACCAACAAAGAATGTATGATATTTTATTTTTGAAAATATTTATCAGTAAAATTGAATAATAACAGATCAGGTGTAAATTAAAATCTGACAATTTGATCAAAATTATTAAAAATGGTTTAAGAGAAATAAAAATGCAAAATATTAGCATCCTTACAAGTAATTAAATTTATCGGATTCATTAAGATTCACTTTAATTTATTAAATGATCATGATTTAGACAAAATTTAATTATTAATGTTACCAATATTACCTCAATTTGTCAAGAAGAAAAGGACATTAATATTCATTAGAAATATCTCGAGGGTTTGATTTTCTATAAAAATATATCGTGCATACACGTAGCTTTGGTTTGAATAATTGTTAATTCTGAACATTACTTCTTTCCTTGGTAGTGTTTTCATCATCAATGAACTCATATCTAACCTGAAATCTGATTTGACATTATATTTCCTTTTTTAATTTGCCTTTTCTATTTATCAGTCTAATTTCTGTCGTTTTGATTGTCTTTACTTGATCAAATATTGAAAATTATTACCCATGGTAAATCTAAGGACACCCAAAGGAACAGCAGACTTGTCTCCTTCGCAAACTCTAAGAATCAATCAGATTATTTCAGAAATAACTGAAATCTTTAAAAATCACAACGGTATCCCAATAAAAACACCAATGTTCGAGTTAACAGACATTTTAATGGGAAAGTATGGTGAAGACGCGAAATTAATATACAATTTAGAAAATCAAGGCGGGGATATATGTTCACTGAGATATGATTTAACGGTTCCCTTCTCCAGGTATCTCTCTACGAATAGAATTTCTAAACTAAGAAAATATCAAATCGGAAATGTATTCAGAAGGGATAATCCATCTTTCAAAACTGGAAGATTGAGAGAATTTACTCAGGCTGATTTTGATATTTGCGGTGAAAATCTTCCAATGGTTTTTGATGCAGAAATCTTAAAAATGATCTACGATATTTTAATTAGTTTGCAAAATATGATGGAAAATAAGAAAGATTTTATTATAAAAATCAACGACAGAAGAATTATTATGGGATTCTTGGAAATTTCAAATGTTCCAATAAACCTTAGATCAGCAACTTGTTCGACAATTGACAAATATGATAAACTTAGTAAAACTGAAATGATAAAAGAGTTTAAATCTAAAGGTTTGGAAGATGCCCAGATTGAAAGTATTTATCAATTTATTGATTTTAAAGGTCGAAATTCTGAAGTCTTGAATTTTCTAAAGGGATTTACTGACGTATGTGAGCATAGCTTGCCTTCTTCTGATACTAATACTGAATTTAAAAAAGCAATTGAAGAATTTGAGCTTTTATTCAATTATATTGATGTGTTAAATGTTGAGAATGTTAAATTCGATCTTAGCCTAGCAAGAGGTCTCGAGTACTATACCGGTATCATCATAGAAGGAATATTTTTGGATGCAGAAACGGGTTCTGTCATAGGTGGTGGTAGATATGATAATTTGTGTAAATCTATTTCTAATTTCTCAACACCTTGTGTTGGATTTTCAGTCGGTGTTTCGAGGGTATTTTCATTATTTGAGCCCGTAATAATTAAGAGAGACTTCTTAGTTGGCTCTGCATTTGGATTAATGTTAGAAGATAGGTTTAGAATTTTGAATGAGCTTTGGAGTTATGGTTGCAATGCGGAGACTATATCAGGGAAGAAGATTAACTTTGCTAATCAAGTAGAATATTCTCAGAAAAACCATTTCAAATACATTATTTTCACTGGTGAGTCAGAATATTTGCAAAAAGTCTTAAAAATCTACGATGTTGAAGAATCTAAGAGTTTTGAAATCCAGAGATCTGATCTAAAAGATTTCATCAAAAACAATGGATTTTTAAAAACTAATTGAATTGATCATCAATTTTTACAAGATCAATAAAATGTTCATTAAATTTAATTTACATTTTTATTTCAGTTAATAAAAATTATTTTACTGGTTTCCTTAAATTACAAATAATAAAAATATTCTTGAAATTAATATTTAATCTTGGCATGGATTTTCAATTGAATATCCTTCATAGCTATTCTTAATTAAATTGATCAAAATAAACAGTCTATAATTTTAATCAAAATTGTTTGTTTTCTTTTACTTCTCATGTGGCAGATTAATTTTTAGAACATCAGTAACCACAGGCTTTTTATCAATTCTTATTATTCAGTTATTATTATTTTGTTACATTTCTACCTTTGTGATATTCTATCAGCTATAGATTCAAGGTCTTCAATATTTTGTCATCCTCTTTTGAATGCATTTGATCGATTAAAGAATTTCTATTGATTTTAATGTATGTTTAAGAGAAAGTAATTGATTGTCAGTATATTCCTAAAGCAAATAAATGATCGGTGAAAACCTTATTGTCAAACGGATTGCTAAAAACTCCCTAGGATAGAGAATACTTAGCACAGACCCAACCAAGATGTACAAACACTCGAAATTCGTACACAGATCTATAATATCGTGCCGACTTTGATAGTTAGGAGCACAATATATGTTTTATATCTAAAGTAGAATGTTTTCATTGTTATATACAAACATAATCTATTTTTAAACAAACATTCGCAATACAGGATGATTATGTGTCGTAAATACTTGAGAACGAGCTTCAAATATCTGCTTCTGAATAGTAATTAAAGTGTCGTATTGCACAAGTCTGCAATCTTTTCAATTTTTTTGATAAAAATTTCTATGAATTAAGATTGATCTGACTTGTAATATAAACTTCACAGTTTCTGTACTACAAATGTATATTTCTAGAAACGCCAAATTATGGAGATTTTCGTTTTTAAATTATTAATGCTATCTAGTACTACGTAAAATTTTTTAGATGAATAAAGTGACCTTCACGTGTAAGGATTTTCTGAGACGAAAGCGGACAATCTAATATATCTGTCAAGATAATCCACTTTTTGCTTATCCATGTGTATTTTCTTTGCATAGGAAAGTCTCATGAGCCATGCTATCGCGAAATAATCACATAAATCTAAAGACTCTGAAAACACAAATTAAAAAACTTTCAAAGCCTGATAAATTAATTAATTTATGAACCAGAGATTAATAAAAGATATTTAAATAAATGCTAATTTACAAATATGGTTTAAACTGTCGATTGATTACACTCTGTAGAATCCTATATACTTTTCGTGGTACACAAAAGTGTAACTTCATCCATCTTACATTATCATGGCCGGTATAGATTTGTGTTAACACTAAAGTCTGGTTAATCATCAGTATTTGATCCTTTTTAAAAAGTGAAGATTTGATCGATTAATAAATTTTGATCAATTGAAACAATCATTTGTGATAAATTAATATAAATCAAAAATTAACTAATAGAAATATGATAGATGTATTTTTATGAATAGTCTTAAGTAACTATCAGAATTAAATACTCTATGTCAGTCATATAATGAATAAAATTGAATATAAATGATTTAAATTATCATTGGTCTATTCGCAATACAAAAAGAGATAAAAAGAAATTATGTTTAAATAAATACGTTATGTTTAATAAGTATATTTTCATTAGCAATCAAAATCATGAGATGGCTAGTGAATCCGGCACATCTAAATAATGTGACACTTGATGACTTCAAACCAATTATTGATGAAAGAAGATTAGAGAAGAAATTTGAAAATCAGTGGAAATAATTTATCAGATCAATTATCTGACCAATCAGATTGAGAGTTCGACAACAAAGTAAGCATAGTCTCACAAATTAGATGCTGTACACGGTGCTTATCTCGTTCTAGTTGATTCTAGACTGGTCTGGTTTGAAAGCATTATCTTTGATATTTTAACAATGATTCATTATGTAACCGCATATATTTGAATAGCATTTTTATAGACTCCATTGTTCGAATAAGTTTGGAGAATTCTTCGAATAAATCTATTGAATTCAAAGTTATGAATTATTCATTAAGATTCATCTTTATATAAAAAGCTTATTAATAGAAGAATTTATTTGATGGGTAAATCTAATGACTATCGATTATTCTTTGATTGATTCCTTGCTAAGTCTCTTGTCTATGCCCGCTGATCCTGAGCAGAATCTGTGTAAAATAGATGACTGTGACCTTTTCGTGGTTGCCCGGATAAGTAATACACTCATGTGTGTGAAACTAATAACAGTTTATATCAGAACGTCACAGCAGACTCATAAAAAAAAACTCGAAAAAAGGGGAGGTCGGGTCGGATGATTGCATGCGTGTGTGTGGAGCGGCATGGATAAAAAGGGCTTGCCCGAAGCTCGAAAGAATGAGCTTAGGATTTGTTCTAAGTGCCCAGGACCTCAGTAGGAGGTTTAGAATTTCCTCCTATAGAGGCACAGGCGCTTCTAGTTGTTTAGTTTTTTTTTATGCTCGCTGATCTAAGCACCAACTGCTCAAGACTCACATGGTTGTCTACCTCTTCAATGCCAGTCGTCTTTCAAATGAAATAGACTCCAGAGTTTTCTTGAGTACAATAGACTGGATATACGCATTGACTATATGCTCAATTCCAATCTCTTCATTATACTTGATGTGGTATTTCGTTACCAGCCCTTCCCAGGTCATTACGTATGGAATTATATTCACTTTGCTGATGTAAATCAATGATAACTCATTTGCTATTAAATCGTATTTTCTAGTTTTTTCATTTTCAACTTGAGTTAATAGATCAAGATTGGTGATTCCAACCTCGATCAGAGTTATTTCATTTTATCATGTAAGAAGATATCTGGTCGGTCATGTTGTATTTTGATTATTGTATCTACTCGAATCTCGACATTTTCATTTGCTACAACTTCTTGAACGGAATGGGATTTCAATTTTCTTTTTTTCTTAATTCCGAATCTCCTACAAAGTGATAAATGTATGCATCTTAATACTTTAGTATGCCTTCTCGTGTAATTCTGACCAAGCATACGATCGCATTTATTAAAAAGATGATCTACTTTTTTTTGCACAGCTTTGCAATGTGGGCATCTGAATTTTTCTCCAAAGAATATATTTCTATCCTGAAAAAAAAAACAAAATAACTAGAAGCGCCTGTGCCTCTATAGGAGGAAATTCTAAATCTCCTGCCGAGGTCCTGAGCACTTAGAACTAATCCTAAACCCACTCTTTCGATCTTCGGGCAAGCCCTTTTTTATCCATGCCGCTCCACACACACGCCACCAACCCACCTCCCCTTTTTTTTGGTTTTTCTTTTTATGAGTCGGCTGGCTGTGATGTTCTGATATAAACTGTTATTGGTTTCACACACATGAGTGTATTACTTGTCCGGGCAACCACGAAAAGGCTACAGTCATCCATCTTAGGACAGTTTCTGCCCAGTTCAAAAGGAGTTGTTAAGAAAGAGATTGCCTATCTCCTAATGATAGCACCAAGTTTCACTACTATTAAGAGTTTGTTGTACCGTAAGATAACATAAAGATGCATTCCTTTCTTGCTTTAGTTCAAAGTCGTCTCGAACCTGCAAAAATAACCATTGAATTCATTATTAATAATCAAAGTTTAATGTATTTTTCTAAGATATTTTGATTTCTTCATCATATCATATTATGAAAAATTTTATTCTTGTATTTATAAGTTAGGAGCATCCTAGTTATGATGGATTTTTCATGGCAATAGCGATATTTGATTTACAAATCGGCTACATAAATTTAATCTATCATTGCTTATACTCTTGCTTAATAAAAACTTTTGTGGAAAAATTGAAAATCTTTACCTGGTGATTTAATAAGCCTTGGCTAAAATGGGTATTGTATGATTGCAATAGCCAGAATTTCATAAAAATCCTTTCGAAAAATGATTACCCAATTATCTTTTATTCATTTTTCAGTGACAGTATTTTTTTAATATCTTCGTTGAATTTACATGGAATTTAAAATGAAACATACTCAAAATCTTCAGAATTTGATTGGCAATAATTTTTTATCTTAAGGACAAAAGAGTTGACCCAGTATCGTTCTATGATAAATTTATGGGCAATTAAAGATCTTCAATCTGTGAAAAGTTATTATTGGAAACTTTGGATATTTATTTGATGAAAGTTAAAATTTTTATCTTTTTAATTTTCCTTTTAATTAACAACAGTTTTTAATAGATTTAAATGGTCGCACAATCTTTCAGCTGTTGTGTCTCAAGGTAACAACAATCAGATATAGTAATATAAATAAAAGAGTATAATATTTAGATCAAGATACATATTGGCCACTGAATCGTTGTTGAATATTTAACAAGCACAAGAATTGGTATTTTAGAAAAATATTGAGGTTTTTATTTTATATCATGACCTTAGATGTTCTATATTTCCCAGTGAATAGGCTTTGAAATCAGATTCTTTCGGTGTTTGACAGTCAATAATGATTTATAACAAAGCCATCACATTAATTATTTCAAAAATACTGTTAATTCAAATATTTTAAAAAAATATCGGATCACGTCAACCCATGTCAGATGATATGAATGATCCGAGCTACGAGCCATTACTGGACCAAGATGAAAAGAGATACGTGCTATTCCCTCTGAGATATTCCGAGATTTGGAAATATTACAAGATGGCTGAAAGTTCTTTCTGGACAGTAGAAGAAGTTGAAATCTCAAATGATTTGATGCAATTTAATCAGCTCACTAACGATGAGAGGCACTTTATTAAGTATGTATTGGCATTTTTTTTGCTGCCTCTGACGGAATCGTAAACGAAAATTTGGTTGAAAGATTTTGCAACGAAGTTTCTGTCTTAGAAGCCAAATGTTTTTACTCTTTTCAAGCTGCCATGGAAAACATTCATTCAGAAATGTATTCGAAGTTGATTGAGACATACATTGCAGATGAGGCAGAAAGAAACTTCCTCTTCAATGCCATTCACACAATCCCTTCAATTGCAAAAAAGGCTGAATGGTCTAAGAAATGGATTAGCAGTAGCGACAGCTTTGATACACGATTGGTAGCGTTTGCCTGTGTTGAGGGGATCTTCTTTTCAGGTTCATTTGCAGCTATTTTCTGGATTAAAAAAAGGGGGTTGATGCCTGGTTTGACTTACTCTAATGAATTAATTTCCAGGGATGAAGGTGTTCATACTGATTTCGCCTGTTTACTTCACAAATATGTCAACAATAAAAGCAATAAGATTCAAGAAATCGTCAAAGAGGCCGTTGAAATAGAAAAAGAATTTATTATCGAGAGTATCCCAGTAAAGCTCATTGGTATGAATAGCAATTTTAATGTGTCAATACATTGAGTTCGTTGCTGATAGGCTTCTTTTCGCCCTTAATGAACCAAAATTTTATAATGTTAAGAATCCCTTTGATTTTATGGATAATATTTCATTAGTCGGTAAAACAAATTTCTTTGACAAAAAAGAGGCGAACTATCAAAAAGCATTTGTTGGTATTTCTGATGTAAACGAAAAGTTTTCCTTGAATGAAGATTTTTAAATAAATTAATTCTTTAAAATTTTAAGTAATATCGATTTCTCAATTGATTTGTAAAATTTTCTCTTAGTATTGGTTTAATATCACTGCAACAAAGTTTCATAACGCATATCCATACTTATTCAAAATAACAATAAATATTATATCATAAATATTCGTTTCATGATTTGATTTCTTTGAAGATTTTTATAAACATCTAAGGTTATTCAAAAAAAAAGATCGATTCTCTATCTAAAATTGACTGTATCAATTGTGTATACGTGCTATACATATAATTCGAAATTCTTTAGTTCGTGCTGTCTGCAAAAAATGTTAGTGATTTAGATTGTTTCTAATTAAGCAATCATTGAAAAGGTTTGAATAGGTACGATACGTTTTAAAAGTCTTAGACTAACTAGATGATTCTCATATCAAGAAAAGGATTTATTTAATGGATAATCTAATAGTTACTCTTTGATTGATTCCCTGTCAAGTCTCTTATCTATGCCCACTGAACTGTACACTAACTGCTCAAGACTCACATAGTTGTTCACCTCTTCGATGCCCCGTCGTCTTTCAAATGAAACAGACTCCAGAGTCTTCTTGAGTACAATAGACTAGATGTACGCATTGGCTTTAGGCTCAATCCCAATCTCTTTACTATACTTGTTGTGGTATTTTGTTACCAGCCCTTCCCAGGTCATTACGTATGAAATTATATTCACTTTGCATTTGTAAATCAATGATAATTCATTTGTTATTAAATCACATTTTATAGTTTTTTTCACTTTCAACTTGAGTTAATAGGTCAAGATTGGTAATTCTAACCTCGATCAGAGTTATTTCATTTTATCATGTAAGAAGATATCTGGACTATCATATTGTAGTCCTTGTATCTACTCGAATCTCGGCATTTTCATTTGCTACAACTTCTTGAACGGAATGGGATTTCAGTTTTCTTGTCTTCTTAATTCCGAATCTTCTACACAGTGATAAATGTATGCATCTTAATACTTCATTATGCCTTCTCATGTAATCATGACCAAGCATACGATCGCATTTAGTGGCAAGATGATCTACTGTCTTTGGCACAGCTTTGCAATGAGGGCATCTGACTTTTTCTCCAAAGAATATATTTCTATCTTGAAGGAAGCAATAAACTCCTTCATCTTTTAGCTCCATACTTCCTTTGGCAAGCCCTACTGAAGAATATTTAATGGAGGCAAGTTCATGATCACAGACCCTAAACAAACTTTCGTGGAGTTGTTTCCTTTTAATGTTGGTCATTAGGAATTTAATTTGTGATTCATAAAGAGATTCTTTGGTAATCTCGCCTTCTGTATTGTACTTCAGTTTCAAGTATTTGTCAATAGTGGAGAGATGTATCTTATTATCTACTTAAACCATAACTATTGCATTATGCCTTAAGGATATACTTCTCAAATAGTGTTTTTAAATGATTGAATCGTTATAATTTATTTTCTACGAAAATATTTCAATCTGCTTTATGAATGTTAATTGCTATTCTTTTTGTGGATTAATGATTATTGACTATTGATCTGAAGGACTACAATCTTTATAGTATTCATGTATCGGCTTAATCACAGGAGATTATATTACCATCCATTTGCTGCCAAAAACACTATTAAAAAATGTCAATCCTAGATCCATGGCATCCGAGATAACCTAAAAGATGATAAAATTCACTTAACTCGTTTTCTGTATGCATGTTTCCCAAGGGATTTATCTCAAATCTTTACAATCGTCCAATTAAATCAAAATTTTAGTAATTTCATCATTAATACATAAATGGAAAGGGGCGATCAATTTTGATCTTCTAGCCAGAAGCTGTGGTAAATCTGGATGTCTTGTGTTCGTGAATCCTTTATTATCGACATTATTTACTCAATAAATTTTTACATTTATATTTTTCGAAGACGAGTAAATATAATAAATTGGCACAGGTAATTTCTACCCTATTTCTTCTATATAAATTATCAAGATAAGCATAGAAATAGCAGAACATCGTTGGTAATTTCAGTGGGATGCCTTCTTTATGCCGACAAAAACAAAATCATTTCTCAAATTTGTCTTACTTAAATACTGGCCAGGTGTACGATAATTATTGTTGCAATATCAAGTACGATGTCTTTCTTGAATGATCTCTTTAGATTAACATCGATACAGAATTTTTTGATCAAATCTTGCTGGCCATGACAATATTTATTCTTTTAGAATTAAGAATAATTTGATTGAAATTTTTCTGTCAACTGAGTTCTCTTAGCGTTTAAATGATTAAAATTTTTTTTTGCCCTCGTTAAAACCATGGTGAGATTCTTAATAACTGCATTTGATCACATACAGATAACTTACGTACCATTGTTGTAATCTGAAGCATTCAAATATCTTATGCATTTCAATTACCAATACCATTTTAATCATTGATTTATGTTAAATATAAATTGGAACAACGATTAATAATTATCAATGATTCAAGACTCTATTCCAGTTAATGACAAACTCGATTGTAAAGAGAAAATACTCGAATATTTACTGCGATAAAAGATGCCGAAAATATAATTTAAATTCTGAGAAATTTTTATTTATTCTAAGCCGATCTAGGTCAAAGTTGATTTCTTCAACAAATTCTTTAGAATAATTAAAAAGTGCCATAGAAGTTTCACAACTTATGATAATTCAAATAAATGTGTCATTTCGTTATTTCTACACTGGCAAGCTAACATTAGATTGAAAGATAACTTGAATATTCAAGCCAAAGACTATATGAATTCACACATATTTCTAAAGATATGATAAGAAACTGCATAAAAGAGGACATGAAATTGGATTTAAAATATATGGTCAAATGCAAAATATGAAGGGAGTTTTGAAAAGTATTTTATCAGATTTTCTATTAAAAACGCTTTTTGATGGAGGAAGAGCATATTTTAGAAAAAGTACATGGGACGGGAATCGTTGAGATCAATTCCAAGTTTAGAGTCTGTGTTTTCCATATAATAAATTTCTTTGAACTATTTGTATTGACTTTAAAACATTTTAACGATCCTAGAAGCTCTTATCGGCATCATTGTCAATATTTGATTGTATTTCATATAAGATATTGCTAGTAGAATAGTTCCTTCTAAAGAGAATAAAATAGCCAATACAAAGCAGATAGTTTTCTGTTCGATAGCCACAATAAATATTTAGTTACACTCCGATCAGACTGCTTAAAGTGTGGTACTATAGAGCTCAGTGACTGGATCTTTGATAAATATTTTTAATGATTTGGAACAAAATTAATGCTCACATGCCTTGCTGCATAGATTATAATAAGTAACTCTAAAACTTAAATTGACCTTTATATTATTCATGATGTGCTAGTCAAAATTCTTGAGATGAAATTGTTGTATTAGAATTCACCAACCGATTTCAAATGATATTTTTCTTGGTTTTTGCGCCTAAGAAGAGATAATCTTAAGGTATTTTCCAGGTAAAATAATTAGAGTATCGCTTTTTCATCGATAAACTCGGAATTGACGAATGATGATGCCAAAACACCAATAACAGCATGGTTGGTTGTGTCATTTACATGTAAACAAGTAAAAGAACTGTCAAATTTGAATGTTTAAGCAATTCTACTTCTTACTAATAACTTATTAAAATTTATTCATGAAAAATTTTACCTCTTTTATCAAAAAAATTTCAAACTATATTACAATATTATTAATCGCCTGATAATCACAAATATGACTTGATTCATACTGGTATCGAAAAAATCAACGGTTTGGTAATTAATCTTCTTAACTATTTGGATAATCCTTATCCCATTCAGGGTATTGCTACTATTATATTCTTCATACTTAACTTTTATAGCTTCTTCCTCAGTTCTCTTTTTTATTGTAAAGCTTTGTATCAAATAAGAAATTGACTTTGATAAGTATTTTATAAATTGCTTTTTCCAATGTGTTCAATCATATGTGTCATATCAAATACATTTACCAATTCCCATGAATGTCTCCAAAGTATCAATTAGCTGGTTCAGGGCTTTTTTTCCTAGATCTTGGATCAAATAGTCACTAGCCAATCATTTTATCATTATGAGAATTAATCCTAATTGTTGCAAATCTCTTAAGAATTAATGATTCAGAGAATAATTAACAAATTATTTTCAGGATCTGTCAAAACATTTATAAGCTCCCTTAACCAACACAATCTTGAAAATAACCTATACTTTTGCATGATATATTCTTTAATAAATATATGTATTACTGAATAGAAAAAAAAATTTTATTTAGCGAGAAGAACCTGAACTTTCATCAAGAAGTTCTAACTTTTAGGGGGCTTCGAACAAACCATTAGTTCATATGATTTTGCTCTTTGGGTATGCTCTCGTTTATTGGCTAACCTCGCATTTCTAATTGGTGAATCAAAAACGAGATATATTAAATAGGAGCGCTTGTACCTTTACCAGAGAGAATTTTAATCTGCCTACAGAGGTCTTGGGCACACAAAACAATTTATAATCTCACCCTTTGAGCTTCTGTCAAGCCCTTTTATATCCATGCGCTCATACATGTCACTTTAGATCCACCTTCCTCTTTTCGGCTTTTTTCTCTTATGAGGAGGCTATGACGTTCTGGCATAAAATGCTATTAGTTTCACACACATAAACATGCTGCCCATCCGGACAGCCAAGAAAAGGTTACTGTAATCTGTCTCACAAACAGATTCTACCCAGCTATTGCTGAATAATTCTCCAATTCATACATCTACTATTCCGACAACTATAATTTTAAAAGCTTGATTTATATTCATGTTCGAAAAGAATGTGATTTATTTTCAGTATATTACTATAGCGAGTATGTGATTGATGAAAACTTCATTATCAATCCAGGGCCAAAAGCTCCCTAGGATGGACAAAACTTCGCCAGACCAATATCAAAAAACACGAGCGGATCATCTCAAATTTGGACAAACTCAATTGATCATACCCTGACAATCTTTGATAAATAGGAGCATGAAATAAAAATTAATTTATGAGTAGTCTTTATATTTACTAATGTAGCACATTGAAGGCCATATATGCATAAGTTGTAATAGCCGTGGATCTTTTGACTATCGATTCATTTCTTAATGAATATTATCATTGCCCTCGATTCAATGACTTGTTCTCGATTATCTTATTGAGTGCAATAGATTGATTGTATCCTTCCACTTTCAGTCGATTTCCATTCTACAACGAGCATATATATATTTTACATCTACATTCTCTCACTAGAGGAGAACAGGCTGGTATCTAAACTCTCACATTAAGGAAATTGCTTTCCATCTTGTGCCCTGAGTCTAAATATATATTATTCTCAATAAAGTCGCTTTGAATTTGTAAAGACATATTTATTAATAGAATTTTCTGATTCATACAGTATTCTAAATTTACAATAAAATGAATAGGAATGGTCTTTTCTACCCCTTTTGTTTGTATCTTTCGTTTTATCCTTCTAGGTGTTTCTCAACTGCTGTCTATAAGAAGCCTTTAAGGAGGTTTAAACAGAAATTTTCTTGCCAAATACAGCTGTATGATGATAACTATTCAGCCATAGATACAACAATACCAAAGTAGAATTGATTATTATCTATAAATTATGCTGGTAAGATAATGTTTTTTGCTCAGAATTGTCATCTAAAAATTATTTTATGATTTAAATGCGTTATTCATCTTTGTGAAATCTGTTGCAGTTGTCTTTATTCAAAGGCTAAATTTAAGAGTGGTGAAACTGCTTATCAAAGATAAGCAATCGATCCAATATTTATTAAAGCATATAACAGATAACTTAAATATCGGCTGGAAAATTATTAAAGCCACAATTTATCAAATAAATATGATTGGAACAATGAAAACGATTCAAGAGAAAGCCAACTGATTTGTTTATTTGATCATAAAATAAAGGCGAATGTCTTTAATTCGAATTGTTTATTCTTCTTTGTGACAAAAATAAATTTTCATTACATTGATTTTTAAATTTATCAGTGTTATACATTTTTTAAAAATTTCTTCAACCCTATGCATGCTCATAGAATTATCAGCATAATTGCATTTTTATGTTTCTGCAAGACTAGCCACGTCACTATATTATTTAACGACAATAAAAAAGGGGAATATCCTCGTGAAATTATCGAACAAATTCCTCAGTTGGTAGCCCAGCTCAAATTTTACAGGGATAAAAACCAGAAATCTCAATTTAACTTGAAAGAACATGAGGAATTGTATTTGAAATCGATTTCACAAACAGAATTCGAAACAATGTACAAATTTTGTTCTGGCAATGATCCAGAGCTCTACAATTCAAATGAATTTGAGAGACTTATTAGCAACTTAGATATATTTTTTAATGGCGATTATAACAAGGATATTTTAGGAAATAATCTACTAAAGAATTTATCAAATTGTATTTTTAATAATAATGATGAATTATTAGTTGATTTATTTATTTATAAATTCTATAAATATGAACATGAATTAGAACCTGCTAGAAACATTATCGTTGAAATGTTCATCGATATAATTAAAACTTCTGGATGTTGCCTGCGAGAAGAGAGGGATTCTAGAAAATTGATTATCGATATTGGACCAGGTAAGGCTGATGAACCGGATATCATCGAAAGCTTGTTCACATGTAAGAAATGGCGAAAGCTTGTTCACATGTAAGAAATGGCATATTAAAGTGAACTTTTTAATGTTCCTGGAAAGTCTAGAAACATCAGGAAATTGTTGTTTTTTCTAATTTTTTTTGACATTGAAGAACTGGAGATAAGTTTTGATTGTAAATTAAATGGAGATGACTTCAAGATACTTTGTCAGGACATAACATTTATCCAAGAATTTGAGTCAATAATTATGCAGATAGATATAAAAGAAGAATTTCCTATTGTCAAATTAAGTAGTTTTTCATTCACTGGATTTGATGTTGATGCAAATGGATTTAGCCAATTAATTAATCTTGCTGCTACTATTAAGGGTGGAATAAAAGGGCTAGAATTTAGGCTTGTTAAGGGTGCAGTGATTGATTTGGAATCTTTACTGTTCAATCTTAAAGGATTAGAGATGCTTACAATTAAAAACATGGAAATACCAGAAGATATCCTGATGTTGATTTTGCATAATTTGGTGCTTCTCTAAAATTCGAATTCTGAAGTTTGAAGTTGATCAGCTTGATCCGCAAATTGCGAAAGAATTACGGCGAGACACTGGCCCAGCTCTAGTGGGAAGTTGCGGGAGAAGGGCTCCCAGCTCTAGACGTATTGAGATTGGGTGGGGCACTTCAAGAACCCAATTTTCTCCGCGCTTTATTTCAGTCTGTTAAAAACATCACTGACTTGGAAATTTCTTTGCAAAAGTTGAATGGTTATCTTAGTGATCGTTTAGTCGATCGTGAAAGTTTTTTCTCTCATTATTTTTTTGCTAAGATAATAAAATTGAAAGTTCCTGGACTCATGTTAACAAAAGAAGTCTTTATTCCTTTGATGAATATTTTACACAATATAGTGGAATTTCACGGCAAATTGGAATCATATATGCTCGGAGGACAAGATTATTTGAGATTAAATATGCCACTCTTGCCTCATATAAAAAAATTCGTATTACTCCGCATTTTTGAAGATGTTTTCTTGTTGCATGACTTTATTGTAAAAAAAATCCCGAATGTTGAGGAGCTGGGCTTCTTTTACACGCATAACTTGTATTGTGTTTTTTCGGCTTTGTCATCCCTAAAAAATTTGAAAGTTTTAACGTTAATCAGAAAATTCATTTCTTCATATGAATTTAAAGGTACATATGAGAAATTTGAAAATTTGACTTCATTAGGCACATTAAATCTTTATTATGACGAATCAAACTGTGATAATTTAGGCGCTTTCGATTATCTGCCTAATGTAAAAATTTTGAAAATTTTTGAACATACCGATTATTTCTTAAAATATAAGAAAAGCCAGAATTCTGAATTTTTAATCAATTTATTGCCTAAATTTAAACTTTTGTCTGTATTTTCCGCCTATGTCTATGCGAATTTACCCATTCACCTCGCTGCAATCCTCGCGATAGATACAAAAATCCGAGTTTTGAGTTTAATTGACGGAAAACAATCAAAAGAATTCCTGGAAATGCTATTAATTTATAGCCAGCATTTGCTACAATTGAATATTTATCTTCCAGATATTTATGATGAGGATCCTGTAGAATTGCATCTTTCTAATAACTCTTCTGAATTAATTATTTGTTTCACGGATAAACGATTGAACGAATTTTTATTAGGCTTGTCGTTTTCTGGGCCACGATTCTTTCCTAACAACATTTGCAGTGATGGAGTTTCCCCTTATAGTGTTCTTTACTCACGGCAACCAATGATAACTCAAAATTAGGATTGAATTAGCCTTCTATTATTTCTCATAGTTAAATGAATTGATCTTTATTTTCTTAAAACGATCTTTTTAAATGATTAAATCGTTTTAATTTTCAGTGACACTCATTATAAGAAAGTATTTTATTTTCACTATATTTTTAATTAGAAATCGATGAAAACCTTATTGTCAACGAGTTGCTAAGAAACCCGACTAGATTAATATAGCTTCGCATTAACAAGATTGGAAAAACACTTAAAAAATCATCCGAAATTTGGCAAAGCCTAATCATACCCAGGCAGTCTTTGATAGATAGAAGCAAGTTGTATGTTTTATACCCAAAGTGAAATGGTTTTATGTCCATATACAAACAGCAACCACTCGCAATTTTGAGACCAAACGCTACAAACCACAGAATATGGCTAAGTAGTTTAATGCCTGAGCATTGCATCACCATCTTAACCAGTGACTTGCAGTCTTCCTTATTTTTATAAGTGGCTGCAAGACCAACATGCGAGAGCGCTATGAATAAAAAAGGGCTTGCCCGAAGCTCGAAAGAGTGAACTTAAGATTTATTACAAGTGCCAGGACCTCAACAGGAGGTTAAAACTTCCTCCTATATAGGCACAGGTGCTTTTAGTTGTTTCGTCTTTTTTTTTATAACTCATAAAAATTTTCAAGGACTTAAGAAAGAAATAGCAATCTCTTAGTGAAACCATAAAGTTTCCACTTAATATATAAAGTGTATGTTATAACGTAAGACAATATGATGGTGCTTTTCTTTTTTACACTAGTTTAATGTCATCTAGAATCAAATGGAATTTATTCAAATCAATTCTCAGAAGAGGGGTTCTTGCTGAATAAAAAAAATTAATAAATAAAGAAAAATTATGAATCCCAAGATAAGAATTTATTTAATGGGTAATCTAATAATTATTAATTACTTATTGAATTATTCCGTATCAAGTCTCATATCCACATCCTATGATCTGAAGACCAACTGCTCAAGACTCACATAGTTGAATCCCAACAGAAATACCCTTTTGCTATAGGTAAACATATAAAGCCAAGATGACTTTAAACTAGAGCAAGAAAGGAATGCATCTTCATACTAACTTGTGATATAATAAACACTTTATAGTGCTGAAACTTGGTGCTCCCATTAAGAGATTGCCAATCTCTTTCTTAATTCCTTGTGAAAATTTTTATGAATTTGAAAAATAAGGAAGACAGCAGGCTGCAGTTGTCTGTAAAACAAGTCTGCAGCCACTACTTAGAAGGTAGAGATGTAAAGCTCGTGCTCGTGCATTTACGACACATAGGAGTCCTGTGTGGCGTTTGGTTTCAAAATGCCGGGTGGTTCAAGAAAATGTATATATATGGACACAAAGCCATTCCACTTTGGGTATAAAACATGTATGTTGCTTCTAGTTATCGAAGACCGCCAAGGTATGATCGGGTCTAGCCTTGAATTTAGAATGATTCGTTGAGTGTTTTTCCGATTTCGCCTGGGTCAAGTTTTCTCCATCCAAGTGGAGTTTTTAGCAACCCGTTTGACAATAAGCTTTTCACCGATCACTAACTAGCTATAGCAATATGGTGAATGTAAATTTCTTTTTTTTAACATATAAAATAAAGTTACATGCTTACTATTGATTAAGACTTTGCCTGAAAAAAGATGATATGGTGATTAAGTTTTGACAGATACCTTGTATTAAAAGAGTACCATTTTAATTATGTAGAAAAAAAATAGATAATGTCCGGTTTTTCTTTGGATTGAGACTATAATTAATGTCTTATACAATCATTAAAAGCTATTGATTAGTCCCTAAAAAAACGAGATTTATTAACTAGGAGTGCTTGTGCCTCTGCATGAGAAAGTTTTAACCCCCTGCAGAGGTCTTGAGCATTCAACACAAATCCTAAGCCCACTCTTTCGAGCTTCGGGCAGGCCCTTTTTAATCCATGCTGCTCTCGCATGTTGGCCCCACCTCTCCTTTTTTCGGATTTTTATTAATTAGTCCCTAGGAAAACAAGTTGCACATCTTTGAAAATATAAAGTATTCTCTGGAAAAAATGTATTCATTGATTAAAAATGACATGAAAAGACATAAGTGCAGGAAAAGATCAACAAAACAAAAATTTATAAAAAAATTTACAATTTATAAGATCGATGGTATGGACAAGGGCAATTATGACAATGGAATCTAATAATTCTTTCAAATTTTCTATAATCTCAATTTTTATTTGAAAATCAAAGACAGTATGATTTTTTATTGACTACTGGATCATTTAATGATACTACCTGTTCGCTTCGAAAACAAATATGTAGAACCTTATTGAAACTATAAAATTCAACTTAATGCGATATTTTATTATAAAAACAAATTTAACAGATGTATAACAAACACAATGAAGACAAAGAAAATGTTTTTTGGATTATCAATTTCCACAGCTCTTTATGAAATTGTATCTGCCTTCCAAAATACCGTTATCCATTTAATCATGCTAAATTTATTGACTCAAATTTAATCGTGCAGGAATTTATAATAGATTTTTACTATTGTAACAAGATCAATATAGTTTTTGACTCTGTGAGATTTCAGCTCTTCTCTCGAAATTTGTTTTTCACCTCCCTGTCTGGCGTTCTGGAACCAGATTTGAATAGATCTTGGATTTAGATTGAGCAATATGGCAAGGGAGTCTCTGGTCTGAGATCCCGGGTACGGTGTGAGTCTTAATACCGCGTTTAGGACTTTCAATTGAAGATCGCTCTTGTATTTGTACCCCTGTTCTCTATATGTTTTGTCCTTGAAAATCCTTTTCATCTTCAAAATGCCAAGTGTTGCGTCCAGAAATTTAATGGACTCATTGCTGTCCAATTCACTTTGATTAATGAACTTGGATTTGTTTTGTTCAAAGAAATTAAATTTACATGAAAAATCTTCTTCGTTGATTTTTTGGGGATCTCCACCATATCTCCTAAAAAATGCATTGTTGTGGTTATTCTGCACCCCTGATCCGGGATAGAATTCACCTTTGTTTATTGGATAAGAGTAACTAAATGAATCATTTGCCATCTCTTGTTCACCATTCACACCCGATCCTGGCTGTTTATTAAGACATCCTTTTGTCATATGATCGAATCCAGACCTATTTGTGTTCAGATTCTTGAGCTGACTAATTAATTTCAGGCGTTCTTCAAACACATAATTGCTTTTGTTCAGATAGCAAACACTAGCTCCCTCGTCTTCAATTGAATTTTGCTTTAATCTTTTTCTAATATTAGAATTAAATAGTAAATTTTCAGCTCCTTGTTCTTTATTTTCATAAGCAGTTTCCTGTTCTAAATTTTTAAGTGAATAATTTTTGGCACGAATTTCAGGTTGTTTTGCAAAATGATTTTCCTCCCTCAAATTCCTGTCATAATGCAAGACTCTTTTACTTTCAAAGGTGATATCACTACCGGTTTGAAAGGGATCGCAATTCTTTTCGTAAGCTGTCTCGTCTAGTTCACTGGCACATTCCAAAATCGATTCACTGACTCTTCTAGCATTCCCTATGTTATCCTTGTAATGATCACCTGGATACTTTTCACTTTCCTCTGAATATTCTAATTCTGCATTCGTCATATTCTCATTTGAAATATTATTCTCATTGGCTTCCTCTTCATTTTCTCTCATGTCTTCTGAAATATTAATAGAATTATCTTTACAATTTTCATTTCTATTAGCTTTACAGTCCATGGTATTTGAATAATTAGTTTTTTTGATCCTATTAATATAAAAAATTGCCAAAACAAATTATTTTATTAAATTTACACCTTTCAAAAAATAATTAATTTCATTAATAACTATGAGTTTCAAACCTCTAAGCCAGGGCAAAGAATCCTTCTGTCCATCAATCATCATAATCAAATTATCACTTATCAAAATTTGAAACACGGGTTGAAATAAATAATGATTGATAAAAATAGAAAACGACGAAAATACAATGGGATGTCAAAATACATCAAAATGAAAGGACTGAGATTTAATTATGAATGAGATTGGACATTATGACAGCCAAAAATTTTGTATCAATTTACGAAACCTACGAAAGAAAAAAATACAAAAAATAGCTATCCTGAAGATTACTTATACATTGTTAGGTTCAAGCAAAGGCTATTAAATGAAAGATTATAGGCTGTGTATATGATTTCATTTTGGTAGATCAGACAATGAATAAGTTCCAGTGCTATGCGAACAAGTTAATAAAAAATTTTCATTTAAAAACAAAAAGGTAACATAAACCTAAATTGATATATTTGACCCTTTCTGGCCAATAATAATATTTGTACCTTAAGATTTAAATCAAAATTATGCTTCTTCACTTTTAGACAGGAGGAATTGCCTTTTAATGAGGACTGAAATGGTGTATTTAAGAAGCACTTGAAATTAAAGGCCTTTTATTTAGCAAAATTGCACTTATCGATAACCTTGTCTAAAGTAAATTTGATATTTTATAAATGTTGCTTCAAAAGTAATGAATTAAATGCAAAATTTTGTCTAGATTAAACATTGTCACACATATAAAAGACGAATTTAATTGTCGTTGCTGCTTAGCACATCATTAATCTAATAAAGTATCCATTAAACTATCTGTATCAGTAATATTTGGGATTGGATAAAACATAGGATTTTATCTTAATAATCGCTAGCACTAAATATACAAGCAAAAAAAAGTAATTTATTTTCACTATATTGCTATAGTAAGTGAATGAATTTACAAGCAGTTAAAATATATTTAAATCCTGCAAATTTGAATTTTTACGAATTTAATTACACTTACTATTTCATGATGCTTCGATTCACAAGCTTAAAGAGACTCAACTACGAGTTTAATATTTCAATTCAAAGAAAGAGATATAAGAATTTAGTATTCGTTTCACATTGAAAAATGCTAAAATTAATAATGAAAGTATAAAATAATTTATATGTAAGATAACAATGTTTTTAGCATTCAATAACACATAAGTTAAATAAAAATTACATTTGCTTGGTTTTAAACACAAAATACAAAGTGAGTTGACATTTTTTTTGTTTGTCAATCAACTTTTGATATGTTTGATTAAAAATGAAAAAATTTGCAAATTTCCAAGCTGTCAAATAATAACAGATTTGAAATAATTAATTTCTTAAATTTTATCTTCATTTTTGATATTTTGCTGTTATTTTTCATTAAAAATAAAAATCATCTCAATATATTTACATTTCATTAACTATTTGATGTAAAGATTTGTTTGTGATACTTTGATATTAAAAATACCATAAAAATCAATGATTATGAACAATAAGACACTAAAAGTCACTTATTTAATATATATTTTGATCATATTGAACAAACACTAATATAATATATGCCAAGCTTTTCCAGTCAATTCAAATACACAATAATGGTTCATGTCAGCAATACTAGATCTTAGAAAGGTTCAGGCTCGAAAAATTTTCTTTTTCAAAGAGTAAATGTTTAATTCAATTATCAAAGTAAATTTTTTACTAAATGTGTGGAAAAGATGTTTATATTGTTCATTTTTGAATCAGCTCTTATGTGAAATAAGGGATGACATATTTAAGAGAAATCACGATTATAAATATGAAATTATTCAAGCAATTTATTTTTGATTCAAATTTTATCATTTTAATGAATTAAAATATTTAGCTACAAAAACAAAAGAATAATTTATCTAATGGATAATCATTTCCCTTGAGAAATGACCCTATCATCTCATTCAAAGGTCCCCAATGTCCTTCATTTATCATGCTATACCATTATCTAACATCTTTCTTCTGTAGTAAAATAAATGAAATATGCCGTAGTTTTTGGCCGAGTCATATTTTTCAAATGATTCATTACAAAAATATCATTGAAATTTAATTTTTCCACATTACACTATTTAATTAATGAAAAATGGCTGCATATGATTCTAATTGACTTTAGAAGGTGTTTGTTGTATTTTTACAATGTCTTTTTAAAGAGTGTTGAAATCTTATAGCATTTACCGTTGATTTTTAACTTGTCTTGCTTCAAAATGAATAGTCTCAAGAGGTTTCTAAGGAATTAAATATTAAATGTAGGCTTTTTTTTTAACAAATTTGAACATTGGACGGAGAAGAAGCAGAAAGTGAAAAATCATAAATTGAAATTGAAGGTAACAAAAGATGATATTGAAACAATTTATTTGAATAAAGAGAGAGAAGACGAGAAGTATGAACCGACAAGTGAATTCGAAGACGAAATGTATGGTCCGAGATGACTTTAAGCTAGAGCGAGAAAGGAATGCATCTTAATACTGTCTTGCGGTATACTAAACACTTTATAGTGGCGAAAATTGATGCATCCATTAAGAGATTGGCAATCTCTTTCTTAACTCCTTGTGAAAAATTTTATGAATTTGAAAAGTAAGGAAGACAGCAGGCTGCAGTTGTCTGTAAAACAAGTCTGCAGCCACTACTTAGGAGGTAGAGGTGTAAGTATTTACGACACATAGGAGTCCTGTGTAGCATCTGGTTTCAAAATGCCGGGTGGTTCAAGAAAGTGTTTATATATGGACACAAAGCCATTCCACTTTAGGTATAAAACATATATGTTGCCCCTAGTTATCGAAGCCCAGCAGGGTATGATTGGGCTTAGTCCTGAATTTAGAGTGATCCGTTGAGTGTTTCTCCGATCTTGCCTGGGCCAAGTTTCCTCCATCCCTCGTGGGTGGAGTTTTTAGCAACCCGTTTGACAATAAGGTTTTCACCGATCACTCATTAGCTATAGCAATATAGTGAAAATAAATTACTTTTTTTTTTTTTTTTAGGCTTTTTTTGAAAATATAATCCTTCCTTCTTATGGCTTTCAATTAATGCTTGACTGCCAATATTTATCAGAATTTTAAACTAGAAACAATATTCACTTGTCCTTCATAGATTGTAGATATGTCATTTGCTATTCCACTATTTTCTATATTGGCTAGTTCACAATATCATTTACAATCTACCTTGCTAAATGAAAAAGATTGTTGTGACAAAACAGCCATATCTTAATGAATAATTATTTTAGGATGACACCTTAATTGGATAAGAATTACTAAAATACTAGCTCAAATTTAATTGAGAATGGACATGATAGTTTTCATTTAATTCAGAGAGCTACCAAAAAATGTCTAATCTTAAAGATACAATTTACTTAGTCGGAAAATTATTAATTTGCTTTATACATCTAAACTTATGGACTAAATTTGTTGGGATCGGCAATCACTCGCACACGATCAATCAATTTGATTACCGGAGACAAGAGGAATAATGTATATTTTACCATTTGTATTTTTATTCAGTAAATTCTACAGCATATTTGTGAGCCAATTTAATCTAAAATGCAATCCTTATCGGCCTGTAATTTTGTAGTTAAATTTTAACTGTTTTACTTTATTAGGTACATCTTATATGTCTTTTGGTCTAAATGGAAATTAGTTCACTTAACGAGATTCGAACCCGAACCTCAACAATTTCGTTACTTTAGTACGTTAACTTCCTATTACTGTAATAAGAAAGCTTATAATAAAATTTCAAGCCAACTTAGCAAATAAACTTAAAAATATCCAAAGACTCTCTTCTCATTGCCAGAAACAATGACCCTTTGTAAACATGCTCAGAAAATCATTGTATTGATTGAAGGTGGTCTTACTATTAAAACATCATTCATAAGTCAGTCCAATAATAAATCATTTATTTAATAACTAATTTTATATTCGTATTTTCTTGTGTATTGACATCCAAACGCGCCAGTAATTTTTAGTTATTCATTTAATTTCTTCACAGATAACCATATGATTTCATATTCTATTCCTCTTATGTGTTATCGAGGTAAATGAATGACATATCTGCAATTAAACGAATTTCACAATAATTATATTTAATTTCAACCATAGATCATCCCCAACAAGATGGCGTAATTATGAAACACGACCTTTTAATCGAAAAATTCGTCTTTAAGTTCATCTATTATAACTACGGCATCTTCCAGTCTTATGAATTTCTGCCCATTTTTCTCATACATTCCTTCTATCAACGTGTCTGGTGTTGCACAAATATTCAGATCACTGCAAAAGGATGCTAATCTTTCTGAAAATGCATGCTTCTTCATCGTAATAAAATTCAATAAAGTTATTTCCAGTGGCGTATTAAAAAATCTGTCAATTACTATAAAATAAGAGGCAATGAAAAATGAGAAGTCATATTCAGGAACAAAAATAGTAGTTGGATCGAAAGAATAAATGAATTTTTCAAAATATAAATTCAGTTCAGAAGTGATTTCCACTTGCAGTTCCTGACAAATATACTTGAAATATTTTGTTGATATCTCCAGGTCATTTCTAATCATACTCCTAATATTAAACTTAGCATTCTCTACACCCTCTTCCAGGACACCTGTATCGTGTTCATTGGGCAACTCCAAAAGCCTTGGGATGGTGGTGTGCATTAGTTATGTCATTGGACTTATTCTTGAGTAATTTTAGAGTAGCCGTTGTTGGAGTTGTTATTAATTCAGAAATGACTGGTTTCAAAGACGGATACATGGTCTTCAATGAAACAAGCCTGGATATTAAATCAAACTCCTTGATTTCCTTCTTAAAGTCTGAAAATCTATAGATTGCATCGTATTTCTCTTTTTCTTGTCTCCGCGAAATATAAATTAAAGTGAAAATATAACTTTTGCTCAGCTCCCAGTTCGATTCTAGTTTGTCCTTTCTAAATTTGAAGAAGCAAGTAAAATTCTTGAAAATAGAAGAATTTTCATATTTAAAATAAATTTCTGCCTCATGCAAAAGTTTTTTAATTACCACTAACTTAGAGAAGTTGCATCCGACAGATCTGTAGATTAGTCTTCCCTTCGGAGCTTTTTGTTTCCTAATAGTTTTTTTTTTGGTTCTAGGCGCCAAGTATTCATCCTCGTAACTCACAAGCTTTGTATTTTGAATGGTATGTCCTTGCTCACAAACCAGAAATGTGTCCATTTTTTTAAAAATATTTCCACAAATCTCGCATTTCATCTTTGAAAGATTAAAATTTTGAGAATTTATAAGAAGAGCGTTAAATCTTTACTACTATTGTTATTTAATAAGATCCTAATCGTTCGAAGATTATTAAACAAGCACCTCGCTATTGCAACACGCGAGATCATCCAAAATTTACTTGGATGAGATCAATACAGACAAAAGAATCAATAATGCTATGTTGAAGACAATGATAAGTCTTCAAAATTTTCTTTTCTAAAACGTATCAGTCTATTTAGCCTCATGTGACGAGTAATAGGATCTATTGAAGCTCTTTGGCACAGTAGTGTGAAATTTATATCAAAATTTAACGAAAATTTTGAGGTTCTTGTTTATCCCGTTGAATGAATTAATTTCAGTTAAGTTATAGGAAAATGTAATGCATATGAAATTTCCATACAAGAGTGTTTATCGAGAAATCCTTGAGAGGGCTGTCTTCTAAATTAAACAGTCTTGCAATGGTGTAATGTGATTGAGGACGTATGGAACTCATAAGCTTGAAAAGCAGTCGGTAAAGCCCAAGCATACATTGTCAAATTGTTCTAAGCATTTACTTATAAAAGATGCATTATTAATCATCCAACAAACAAGATTCATACTTTAGATTAACAAATTGTAGCTTTTTAGATAAGATATGATCTAGTCTAAATGTCAATACTCCCTAAAATTTTTGGAGAGTGATTTTGCCTGTGAATTTCAAATGTTATAAGTTATTTATATTAATTTTGACAAACTTTTCATTCAACTCTAGATGATTAGAAGACACAATTTATTCAATACATATATATACGACTATGAATCTGATTGGTTTCTAATCAATCATATAATTTTATTGGTTGTTTAAATAATTCTAGATTTTACATTGGTTTATCAAGCTATTAGTCAATTGACTATATAAATCCAGGAAAGAGTCTGTCGTAAGATGGATGACCGTAGCCTTTTCGTGGTTTCCCAGATAAGTAACACGCTTATGTGTATGAAACTAATATCAGTAGTAACAGCTTTCTGAAAAAAGGAAACCCCAGAAAAAGGAAGATGCGTCGAAATTCATGAAAAGACCCGACATTAATCTCGAAAGAGTTGGCCTAGGATGTGTTTCAAGTGCCCTGAAAGTAGGCTAAAACTTTCCTCCTATAGAGGCACAGGCGCTTCTAGTTGTTTCGTTTTTTTATACTATATAAATCAATGAAATAATAAACGCTCAGAACACAAATTTCGTCTCTTATGTTTCATAATATAAACCTCAAAAGATTGATGCCAGTCAATTGATTATTTCAATTTAGAACAAAGCTTTCCTCTCATTGACTTTGTGCTTCTGGACAGAATCTGTCGTGAGATGGATGACTGTAATCTTTTTAAGGTTGCCCGAATAACTAAAACTCTTATGTGTGTGAAAATTAATAGCATTTATGCCAGAACTTCACAGCCTCCTCATTAAAAGAACTCCCAAAAGGGTGAAAGTGGGAATAAAGGCCCACATCCATAAAAAACGCCTTGCCCGAAGCTCGGAAGAGTGGACTTAAGATTTGTATTGAGTGCACAAGGCCTCAATCTGTGGTTTAAATTTTAGTCTTGCAGAGGAACAAGCGTTCCTAGTTAATAAATCTAGTTTTTTTTTCTCATTGTGTTTATGCATTAGTTATTTTATTTTAAGCCCTCAATATGCCTTTAAATTAAAGTAAATTATTTAAGCCTTTGGATTTAATCTTCTCTTTAGTCACATAAAACCATTATTCTTTTAAAAGTGCTCTTAAGCGATAAATTAAGATAAAATGAAATGAATAAGTGTTTACATCAAAAATTAAATACTCAAGAAAATATAAAGAATTCATTTTTATATTGCAAAACTTGAAGATAAAAATAAATATGAATCAATAATTCTCGATCCTAGAAAATAACTGCAATGTCTCTGATAATTAGTCTGAAAAAAAAATTTTCAATACTAGCTTTCCCAAAAAGTCTTTAGTTGAAAACGATTTAAACATCACTCGAAAGTATTCAATCTTAACTGCCAAATATATTAGAGAAGACACGTTGTATAATCATCCCTTGTATGCCAAAGCTCAACTCGATATGGTAGATCTGATTGATCAGAATTTAATAGGAATATGAGATGATTTTTAATGGCTTGTTTTGTAAAAAATAAGACATGATGAGTATTTTATTCTTTTACGGAATCATCAAGAATTGATTGGTCTGATATTTATATCAATTAAATGGCGGATGATTAAATATAAGGTTCCTTAAGGGAATCCAAAATTAAGTTTTAAATGCTTAATTTTTAAGTTTAATTTGCCTTGTGTCATTGTATTATAAATATACTACTTTTTTTTAAAAATTTTTAAAAAAAAACCGCCCATGCTTTTTAACCAAATTTTATTCTCAGTTGTGAAAGCAACCCAAGTTGAAAATCCTGTTGATCTTCTTGATTGGGATCAATGCAATATTGATCTACTCGATCTGAATTATTGTCCATCGCCGTTGCAAAGCGAATATGATGTTTGTTTTAGAACTAAAACACTATTCCTGAATTTCTTGAAAATCTCGTCAATCACGAAAGAAGATAAAAAAAAGATATTTGAAAGTTTGTGCGAACCATATTTGAATAGAAATGACAAATCGTTCCGCAAGAAGAAAAGTAAATTTGAACCTTTAAGTGAGTTATTCATGACAAATACTGCATTGATTGCCAAGATTGCCAAAGACAATGTTTTGCTATCTAAGGTAGTCTTCGCATTAAAATTGTTTAATTCCTTTAATAGAAATCCTTATTATTGCTTTAAAGCGATTAATTCGAGATTCGATCAAGAATTGGACGATTTAATAGAAAGTGAAAAGGACAATGTTTTGAAAGATTTTGCGATCGAAAGATATAGAATTCTCAGAACAAAAAAAGAATCCCTATGAGGCTCTTCAAGGTTTCTTCGGGTCAGCTTTTCATTATTTTTATCAGGATAGATATTATAAGCTACACAAATACTGTAGGTTTTTTGAAACATATTTTGCTTTTCACAATTTTTTTTACGACAGTATTTGGGCAAATAATGACACGATGTTTGAATATACTAAAAAGTATATAAACCGACTAATAATAAACCTACTGGATCTCAACATGTGTATCAGGCATGAAGATTGCATTGATGTAGACTTTTATGCGTCTCTTGATCCCTTGAATATCAAATTCTTTAAAGACATTGAGTTTGACAAATTTTTTCCTATTGAAGATGTTTTAGTCTTTAAAAGATCTGAAATGATACAATACTTGGAGGAAAAATTAGAAACATGGAAGATTCTTCGTTCTGATCCAAAGAGTAATTCTGAAAAATGTATTAAGAACCTCAAGCTCTTCATTAATAATGCTATTAGCAATGGAAATCCACGAGGATTTTGTGGAAAATTAAAATCTTTCTTTGTAAACATCTTCACTAAGGATGACAATCTAAAATTAACTAGTGCTGAATATTTTGATCTAAAGTGCCTGAGTGAAAAGATTGATAATTTATTCCAAAAGGATAACGATTCGAATGTTATTTATAAGAAGAGATTGAGCAAGACTACTTTTCCTTGTGCCTAAGCCATCAATCGCGTATCCCTTTCCATTCAAAATTTGATTTCTAATGAATTTTTTAAAAACCTTAATTCTGATATTAATGATCTATTACCGAATAACTCTGAAACTCAGATGAGAATAAGCAGCTCAGTCGAAGGCAAGATTTCTAATGAACATAGACGCGACTATTATTCAGATGATAGGGAAACCAGAGCCAGTTCACCTGATCAGATATAATTATTTCATCCATCATGATAAATTCTTGTTCCATTCTTCCGTCATTTGCATTTTACTATTCTTAATATTTTGACTACTTTCATTTCTATTCATTTATCAAATGCAGTTTTAATTTTAGTAATGTAATACGAAGAATATCAATGAAACATGAAAAGTTGGGTTTAAAATTAAATATTTAATCTATTTATCCTTACAATTAGAAAGCCATTTATTTTTACAATAATGCTATAGCTAGTGAGTGATCGATAAAAATCTTATTGTCAAGTATGTTGTTAAAAACTCTTTATGATGGAAGAAGCTTAATAGTATGAAAATCTTAAAAGCACTCAACGGATCCCTCTATGTTCGGACATGACCTACTATGTTGATGGTCTCGGGTATATTTCCTACTGTTATTACAAATGATATTCTGCCAGCATTCTGATCTTTCAAGAAGAAAAGCAAGAGTAAAAAAGCAGAGGCCATTCATTCTATTTAATAGCCCAGAAATGTATAAAAAAAAGTAATTTATTTTCACTATATTTCTATAGCTAGTGAGTGATCGATGAAAACCTTATTGTCAAACGGGTTGCCAAAAGCTCCATTTAGATAGAGGAAACTTTGTCCAGGCAAGATCGGAAAAACACTCAACGGATCACTCTAAATTTAGGGCTAAGCCCTATCATACCCTGGTGGGCTTCGATAGCTAGGAGCAGCATATATGTTTTATACCCAAAGTGGAATGGTTTTGTGTCCATATACATACATACTTTTTCTTGAACCACCCGACATTTTGAAACCAAACACCACACAGGACTCCTGTGTGTCGTAAACATTACACCTCTACCTCCTAAGTAGTGGCTGCAGACTTGTTTTACAGACAACTGCAGCCTGCTGTCTTCTTTATTTTTAAATTCATAAAATTTTTCACATGGAGTTAAGAAAGAGATTGCCAATCTCTTAATGGAAGCATCGATTTTCGTCACTATAAAGTGTTTAGTATACCGCAAGACAGTATTAAGATGCATTTCTTTCTTGCTCTGGTTTAAAGTCATCTCGGACCATGCATTTCGTCTTCGAATTCACTTTTCGGTTCATACTTCTCGTCTTCTCTCTCTTTATTCAAATCAATTGTTTCAATATCATCTTTTGTTACCTTCGATTCCAATTTATGATTTTTCACTTTTTGCTTCTTCTCCGTCCATGTCTGATTTTATTCTATTTATCTTAAATTTTTTCTCTCGATTGATCTCAAAAAGACTATAAATATTCTATACCATGATTTTTAACAAAATTTTATTTTCAGGTTGTGAAATCAAGCTACGTTGAAAATCCTGTTGATCTTTTTTCCTGGGATCAATGCAATATTGATCTAATAGATCTGAGTGATTGTCAATTACCGATGTTAGGTGGTTATCATGCTTGTTCTAGAACAAAAGAACTATTCGTGAATTTTTTGAAACTCTCGTTAATCACGAAAGAAGATAAAAAAAAGATATTTGAAGCTTTGTTCCAGCCATATTTGGATGAGAAAGACAGTGAATTTACTGAAAGGGATTTGAAATTTAAACCTTGGTCTGAGTTATTTAAGAACAATTACAAGTTAACTGCCAAGATTACCAAAGACAGTATTTTGCTATCTAAAGTGGTATTCGCATTAAAATTGTTTAATTCATTCGACGAAAATCCTGATCATTGCTTAGAATCGATTAATTCTAGATTCAATCAAGAATTGGACGATTTAATAGAAAATGAAAAGAACAATGTTTTGATAGAATTTGTGACCGAGATATAGACTTCTCAGAAGAACAAAGACATCCCTTGGTGAGCTTCAAAGTTTCTTCGGATCAGCCTCTAATTATTTTTATCCGTATAGGTACTCTAAGCTACACAAATACTGTAGGTTTTATGAATCGTATTTTGCTTTTCATTGTTTCTTTTGGGAGTGTAATCCGGAAGATATCGATATTATGTTTGAATATACCAAAAAGTATATAAACCGACTAATAATAGACCTTCTAGATCTCAGCATATGCAGCAGACAGGAGGATTGCATTGATTTAGACTTTTATGCTTCTCTTGATATCTCTAATATCAAAATTTTTAAGGACATCAAGTTGGACAAATATTTCCCTATTGATGATATTTTAGTTTTCAAAAGATCTGAAATTATACAATACTTGGAGGAAAAATTAGAAACATGGAAGATTCTTCGTTCTGATCCAAAGAGTAATTCTGAAAAATGTATTAGGAACCTCAAGCTCTTCATTGATGACACTATTAAGAATAGAAGTCCACAAGGATTTTGTGGAAAATTAAAATTTTTCTTTGTAAACATTTTCACTAAAGACAACCATCTAAGATTATCTAGCTCTGAATTTTTTGATCTAAAGTGCCTGAGTGAAAAGATTGATAATTTATATCAACATGATAACGATTCGAATGTTATTTGTAATAAAAAGGAATCGAACAGGGCTGGTTGTTCCGATGATAAGTTGATCAATCGCGTATTCTATCCTACTCAAGATTTGATTGCTAATGATTTTTCAAGAAACTCAAATTCTTATATCAATGATCCATTATCAAATGCCACTAAAATGAGAATAAGCAGTTCACTCGAAGGCAAGATTTCTAAGGAAGATCAACGCGACTATTCTTTAGATGATAGGGACCTTAGATCCACTTCCCCCGATTCACCATAATTATTTCATCCATGATAAACTCATGCTTCCATTGGTTTTCTTTGTATAGATTTTATGATTTGCAATATTCTGGTTACTTTTGTTTTTATTCATTTATCAAATCCAGTTTTGAATTTAGTAATGTAATAAGAAGAATATCAATTATGCATGAGAAATTAGGGTTAAAATTAAATATTTAATCTATTTATCTTTAGAATAATTTTCTAAAATTTATCAACCCTATTTTTTAATTTGAGTGCTGAAAATGAGAATCGAAGAGGTTATATTCAAATGGATAAAATTTAATTAAAATTCCCTGCTTAGATTCGAATTATATAAAATATTTGGATTTATTAACTAGGAGCACTTAACTCTGCAGGTGTTAATTTTAAACTTTTTATTGAAGTCTTGAACGTTCAACACAAATCCCAAGTCCACTCATAAGATCTTCAGGCGAGCCCCTTTTTTATACATGCTGCTTCGGTACACACATAGGCATGCAACCTTCCGCCCCACCTTCCCTTTTTTCGGGTTTTTCTTTTAATAAAGAGGCTGTTAGTAGTTTCACACGTATAAGCGTGATATTTATTCAGACAACCACGTAAAGGTTGCAGTTATCTATCTCACAACAAATTCTGCCTAGGAGAAGTTTTCCGAAAATGCAACCTGCTAAAGATATTACGGAATACCGTTATCGAGAAGCTTTGCCAGCTTCGAGGGATGCTTTCGTAAGGATAGTCGTGGGGTTGTCTTCACTTCCTTGAGAACAGCAGACATAAGAAGATAAAAACCAACGGAAGGCCTGTAAAATACCACCCGTATGAGTAATGTTCCTATATTGTCAGTGATTTCTCAAACAGCGAGAAATGCCATTTTGTGTCAGGCAAGTTTTGGCTGCTATTTCTACCCGTGTAAATCCTTCGTCTGAGAGACCGATAATTTTTTCGAGAAAGAATTTGTTAATTTCCATATGGGTATAAAGAAGTTTGTGGTATTTAGAGCCGGAGATTTGGTGGGGTGTTTGTATTGAAAAATTATGCGTTTTTGCACAAAATTTTTATTTTTATGCTAAAATGTGGTTTTTCGACGGATGTGGGATGTTTAAGAGGAATCGGATGGTATAAAATATAACCATGGATATACTTCGCCACAAAACACAACTCTCAACGCATATGGTGTTACAAAATTAATTGGGTGTGTTTTCGCACAAACTGTATAAATCAGATGCTCAAGAAAACATTAAGCATTTATTTCGAAATTGCAGAACGTGGATGATAGAAGGAAATATGAATAAATAATTTTTGGCCCAAAATAACAACTGCATTTCTCTGAAAGTTGGTTTAGAAATAAAATAATTATCTCCATGGAAAGGACTTAACCGCTTTCATCGAAAGCCTTGGACTGAATTAAATTCATTTGTTAAATGTTCTCTATTATCACTCGAAAACATTTTATTTAAACTACGAAAAATATTTAAAAAAAAAGTAATTTATTTTCACTATATTGCTATAGCTAATGAGTGATCGGTGAAAACCTTATTGTCAAACGGGTTGCTAAAAGCTCCATTTAGATGGAGGAAACTTGGCCCAGGCCAAGGAAAGATCGGAAAAACACGAAACGGATTACTCTAAATTCAGGGCTAAGCCCAATCATACCCTGGTGGGCCTGAGAAGAATCTGTCGTAAGACTGATAACTGTAGCCTTTTCGTGGTTGTCCGGATAAGTAACACACTTATGTGTGTGAAACCAACAACAGTTTATATCAGAACGTCACGTCACATCACAGCAGACTCATAAAATGAAAAACCCCCGAAAAAAGGGGAGGTGGGGCCGGATGATGATCGAAAGGATCAACATGCGGGAGCAGCATGTATGAAAAAGAGCTTGCTCGAAAGAGTGGGCTTAGGATTGTTTCTAAGTGCCCAGGACCTCAGTAGGAGGGTTAAAATTTCCTCCTATAGAGGCACAGGCACTTCTAGTTGTTTCGTTTTTTTTTTATAAAAATTTCTAGCTGAAAAGGTGACAGAGAGAAATTTCTTAAGATTAAATGTGCGCTGTACTAAAAATATAGAAAGGTCGGAATCAATTCACAAAGTCATTTATCATGTAATCAAATAAATTCAAGACAAGACTTGAACAATATCCAATTCTTTGTTTAGGTTTTAGATTTTAGCTTGACCAATGATCTTCTAAGAAAATTAATTATCTCATCAGTGAAAAATTATGTTTATTATTTTGCATATAAATTTATTGTGATTCAGTTATAAATTAAAACTTCATAGACTTCTAAGCTTATTAGCTTCATAAAATAATGCACAGGTCGGGAGTAAGAAGCAAATAATGACAATTAATTTGGTTCTAAAATATTTATACTCATATTATTGAGCCTAGCATGTCTTTTTGATGCCATGATCCAATGCATAATCAATCGGTTTACAATCAAATTCAATTATATTTCATAGCTAAGTATTTATTATATAATCATATTGCATTTAACATTTATTTTGTTCTTCAGAGTTAACAAACAATTTTTTAAAATCTAAATAGATGTTGAAAACGTGTATCAAATAAGATGATCCCCCCTTAATACTTTTAAAAACATGTACATCTCAATTTAAATTAAAACTTTTAAACCTGTTTTTAATTCTTAAGTGCCAGAGAAATGATTCTATTGAATGATTTCGAAACTGATCTCAATATTAAATTAAAAATATATTACCTTATTATTTCATACCACTACACACCTTTTCCATTTAGGACTTCTATTTGAAGCAAGATTTAATGTATTAAATAGTAATATTCCAGTATTGAAAGTCATCTTAAGAATGCAATAAATGGTGGAGGTTCTTCGTTTCTAATTTTTTTTGTAATTTCATTCATGTTTTTAATTCCTTTTGTAATTTCATTCATTCTTAAGAAATTCATCTTAAAAATAATTTATACTATTTTAATCTTAAAATCTTTAGATCTCTCTTATCAGTCCTTCTCATTCGTTACAGAAATGATATGCATTCATTGGTTGTGCCACTGTTAAACAAAACATGAATGTTTGCAATTTAATCGATTATTCAAAATTTAAATATCTTAAAGTATTCATAATTGAATTTTAGCTAACCTTTTAGTTTAGAAATAATAAGTAAAAAATTGTTGGATTGATATCTAGAACAAGTTTTTAACCTTATCTCAAATCAGAAAACCGATTCTCTACTATGTCTCACTCATCCATCTTCAGCTTTTATAATTTATTCATCTTCACTGGCGATGTTACATCTGTTATTTCCAATTCACAAAAACTTTTGTTAAATAAATTATCATTGATTTGCCCCAATGAAAGTTTTGAAATTCCCGAATTCTGAAAATTTTGAATTTTTAATTATTTTGAGTCTTCTTTCTAGAAAATCAGTTGTAATTAATTTAACTGAAGAAACAGAAAAATATTTCAAATTTTTTGATTTTATAAAATTCTTTTCTCCAGATTCAAGCTATTCCTTTAATAAATCAGATATGTCTATAACTTTCAATCCGAAGGCTTGTCTAGGCGGTAAGTCTTCTTTTTGTACAACTTCCCTTAATTCCAATTTGAAATACTTAATTTTAATTAGTCCTTTTTTGAGAGATTCTATAAATTATGAACTCAAAGGGGTCACGAATGATCAAGAATCTATAGATTTGTTGAAAATAACCTTTTCTTGCATCTTCAAGCTTTTTCATATTCCTAAATTTGAAATAAATATAAAAAAAGAGGATTTGCACCGAACGGGGAAGGAATAGTTACCTTCAAAGGCTGTAATTTGGCAGAAATCAAAAGTATTGATGTAACAGAACCTGAAAAGTTGTTGAAAATAAGAGGTCTTGTAGTTACCTCAAGGATTGGGTCAGACTATTCACACAGAATGATTAAGGAAATACAGAAAAATATGTCAGATCTGGCTCATACAAAGGTACAAACAATTGTTAACAACAGAAATGATTCAGGTCCATCTCCTGGCTACGAAGTAAACATTGTTGCAGAATCAAAAAATGGATTATTCTTCAGCACTATTTCATCAATTGAGGAACCTTTATTACCAGAAAAGATGGCCAAGTGTTGTTGTTTTAATCTTTTTAATAAAATTAAAAATGGTGGAATATTTGATGAACAACTGTTGCCTTACGTTATATTTTACATGGGATTGGCAAAGGGTGTTGGAAGTATTAGAGTTGGAATTTTGAGTGAGAAGTGTAAGAAATTACTTGAAATTTTGAATTTATTTTTCGGCATCGAACACAAGATCATAGAGGAGGCGGATGAGTTCATATTGAGTATCATAGGGTGCAATTATAGAAACATCTTTAAATCTCTCTAATTTGTAACAATATTTTGGCTCAATGCCTCGTGATCAAGAGATTAAACCTAATTATAGAAATATTAAATAAATTTATAAAAAAATAAGGTCAATAAATATTTATAAGCAAAAAATCTAAGTGATTCTAAATTTAACAGCATGTTTTATTCCAATGAGCAATATATTAAATACTTTTTCTTCTTGTCATTTAAATCTCTTCAGATATTACTAGATTCGCTTGTTTCAAATTTCAATGATCATGAATTCCAGGTATAATTTTATTTGATTCATTCATCTGGAATATTTCATGAGATTCTTGAAATTCTGCAAACCAAAATAAAATGTATTCTTGTTCCTGACTAAAGTTACACAGTGTATTAATATTTTAAGGACAATTTTGCAGAGAATTGGATTTCTATATGGATTAATTTTATTAATTAAGATGTTAGGAACTATCATATTTGCAAGGTTGATGGGTTATTTTCAATTATAACGGCATTAAAAACTTGTTTTGGATGCAATGCCTGCAATTTCCAGAATACGAGCCTTCAAAATTTAATTAATCAATCTGAAATGATTAATAAATGATATATACTCTTGTAATTTGGCATAGCATCTTATTTTCAATCAAATATATTCCCAATACTTGCTCTTACTGGTTTATTATAACATAAAGCACCAACGATAACTCAAGTTTTTTAGAATGTTTACGCCTAAAGAGTTGGAAATTCAGCTAAGTCTCCCTATCCGATTTTTATTAAGACTAGAAACATTTTCAATCTTGGATCATATGTCTAAAAATCATGAATATTAATATTGATTCACTGAAGGTATTCTCAAAGTAAATTACAGATGATTCAAAGCATAGAGGACAATCCTTTGGCGCTTGTACTAAGCTAATTATTAAATATGTGTCGGGACTATAATGGATAAAAGAAATGCCAATTCAAGTCACTTGCATTACTTAACAGATATTAATTTCCTTAAATGAAAGCATCTGGCGACAGTAAATGATTTCGTTTAATTATTTGCAACCTAAACTGATTAAAAAGATAAAGGGACTTGTGGAATTATGCTAATCAGATAGATATTTGATGTGAAAAAATTATTAATTTTTCATTTCCGAACATGTACTGAATGATTCATCAGAGAACGCTTTTTTTGTAAACCAAGAATATTGAGACTTGTTGTAAGATACCATTCATAGATTTTAATTATATATGTTTGCGTTTATTAAGCCGCATTTGGAGTAGACACTTTTTTTAAATGGTTTTTATATTAAAGCTTTTATTGTCAATCAGGTAATTACCAAATAATAAATAAGAATGCTTGAATATTAAAAGGAAGATCAATAAATAATTAGGTATCGTTTGATCTTTTACGATATACTTAATCGAGGTTTTACAATTATTAAGAAGAAAATTTTAATCTAATTTCATGTCATGTCTAATTACACGATATTATCAAGAGTCTTGGACATATAATTCAGAAGAATACACATATTAATATTCATTTCTGAACGTTATGTCTTGTAATTAATTGTCAACGATATTATAATAAAATTCGGAATAAAAGGAAACAAGAATTTATCAACTGAATAATGTTTGATGATCTTATAATCTTCGATCTAGCCCATATAATCATTTATGAATTAGGCTAAAACTTTTAAAATTAAATCATTGGGAATTTTGAACACAATTGAAATATATCTTAGATATTTGGTGCACATTCCTCTGAACCACAAGTACCTAGTCATATATCTTAGCCTAGAAATATTATTGTATACATTGAACGATTTCAATAATTTTTCATAAAAAATAGGTATAAAAACTTATTTCATATTGATATTAAAAGATTATTAATTGTTTCAATAATTTTCAATGTCATAACAGAATTTATCTTCACAAACTAATTTCAACGTTCATAATACATTTAAAAAAGGAATAAATTTTTAATTAAGAAATGAATAATGAAGGTGATATTGCTAAAACCCCTATTCTATCAGGATGGAGATGTACTGCCGATGCAAGATCCGAAAAACACTCAAGGGACCATTTTAAATTCAGATGGAGAGTCTTGATAACTGAATCATTATATTTGGGCAAATAGGTGAACATCAAGCACTATTTCTATGTATCTAAAATACTTGAGCATTAATACATCTGTTCCTTCTGACAACAGGCTTGTGTTACATATAAATGCATTCTGCTCTCTTCTTCATTTTTACTAATGATAAAAATTTTCAACGAGTTAAGAAAAAGATAGCCAATCTATTAAATAAATGATAGGATTCTGCATGATTAATTAAAATACAGAATATGGCAGGAAAGATGTAGTAAAGTCATTTTATATCATCTCAGATTAATAAATATTTTTTCCAAAAATGTTCCTTCTGCCAAGATTTAAATTTTCAAATTCGTCCGTTATAATTTGATTTAAAAAAACCCGTTTATGGAAAACAAAAATCAAAAATCTGAAACCAGTGATTTCTATTTTAATATCATTAAAGTGTTAAAGGAAGATCCATCTAAAGTATCTCAATACAGCCCTCTTGAATTAGGTGATTTATTGGATGTTAATGAAATTATCAGTTCAATGGAGGTTTTAAATAAATTCATTCAAAAGAGCCATAAAAATTTAAACGAGGCTACAATTTCACAGCATCTCGAGTTCACTTCATCAAAATCCAAAGCATTTACTGATACAAAATTTGAAAGTATTTTTAACAGCATTAGCTTTCAGAATAAACCAAATAAGATGAAAATCAGATCAAAAATGATGGATTACGGGACTGTTGAGAAGTTAATTGGATTTGCAACAAAAAGTGGTTCTCTTCTTTGGGATTCAGAAAAGATCAATGATTTTATGGAATCATTAAAGAATAGAAGTAAATCATGAATTATATTTGAATATTAATAAATTATTCGAAATATTTAATTAATTTCTATGAAAATAATTTGATAATCAAGATTACTTAATACATTTATAATAAAAGACTGATATTTATTGAATTCAATAAATGAAGCATCTAAATTCTTTGCTAAATAAATCTTTAAATTATTCTTAAGAAGAGATTTATCTTACAATTGCTCAGATGAGGTCAATGCTAGGATTTCTAATAACTGAATATTTAAAGAAGCTTTCTTAGCTCCGTAATACGAAGTCGGCTCTCTAAAGTAGGAAAGGCTTGATTCTAGGGTTTGAATCCCTTTGTAATTTGCGTCTATTAATAAAAACATATAAAGAGTATCTCATAAAATAGATCTCTAACATTTCAGTACACATTGTTGGCCGAATAAAATCCTTAGTGAAGATTATGTCTCAGGTTAAATGGACTGCAAGTTTTCTAAATGCTGTGTAGAGTGTGTTGTATATAAGTGAAGATTATAAAAGCCTCAGAGAAGGCAGACATTATTCCTCAAGTCTTCATAAATTAAAACCTATTAGAATTTGATTAGGCTATCCCCTTAACTCAGGATAGTGGTTCACTTATAAAAGCAGTTTAGTAGCCTTCAGACCAAGGAGATCGGCCGCTTCAATATTGATGTCTTGATTCTTATAAGTAATTGAAATTTTAGATATTAAAGACACAATTTACAAACTATTATTTTCATTTCGAATCATCCAATAATTTCAGATTGATTTAAATAATGAAATTCGATTACCAAAGGATGAGAAAAAAATAGTGATTAGACTGTAACTATAGACTATTTATACAGATCTATTTGTTGTTTGTTTCTTATTACACCATAGATCAAATTAGGAATCAATTGATTTGCTCAATGCTCATATTGCTAGAAAAAAGTAATATCAAACTATATATTTCAAATACTATGTTCCTTAGAGTAACCAAAGCACAACTGGATGTGATGAATTTCTTAGGCCAGAACTTAATAGGACTAGATTCTAATAAATTCGAATCTTGAAGATCCAGTATCATTGATATAATAAGAATAACCCAATTTTCTCATCCTATAATACCTCTGTCAAATATATTTGTATGCTTTGTTTTACATTTAAACTAACTAGTAGATACTAAAAGCATCAACAAATATATAGATATGCTAGTCTTTACTTGCTTTGTGAATAATTTGCATGCTTGAACCATGTGTTAATGATCTTGTTTATGCCTTTCTGTTTTAATGTAAAAAAAAACGAAATTTATTCAACTAGAAGCGCCTGTGCCTCTATAGGAGGAAATTTAAACCTCCTACGGAGGTCCTGGGCACTTGGAACAAATCCTAAGCCCACTCTTTCGAGCTTCGGGCGAGCCCTTTTTTATACATGCTGCTCCCGCATGTCTATTTCAATGTAATCAAGTTACAAGCTCGTCATCAATTTTATAAAAGAATTAAAATCTCTTAATTAATATTTTGTACTAGCCAAAAACAATTTATATACAAATGTTCTTGAAAGTGAAAGCCTTTGATTGTATCACGAGTGAGCTAGAATATTTCAGTCTATTGGATTTAAGACCAGACGTCAAATTTTTATTATCAAAAATCTTGATCACAAAAAAGTTGAAAAAAATCATCATTCAACAAATTCCTTTTTTACCATTCATTTCTTGATTACGAATATTATTTTTTAATGCTTCATCTACAAATAGAATAATTTTTTTTGATATCATACACCAATTATTTTGGCAATGATATCAAATCATTTTTTCTCTCTGAGCTTATATGTGATGTTTTGGCAGCCAACAGGACCATGAATTATAAATATTTTCCCGAGATGACTTTAAACTAGAGCAAGAAAGGAATGCATCTTCATACTCTCTTGCGGTATAATAAACACTTTATAGTGCTGAAATTTGATGCTCCCATTAAGTGATTGGCAATCTTTTTCTTACTCCTTGTGAAAAATTTTATGAATTTGAAAAATAAGGAAGACAGCAGACTACAGTTGTCTGTAAAACATGTCTGCTGCCACTACTTAGGAGGTAAAGGTGTAATGCCTTCGACACATAGAAGTCCTGTGTAGCGTTTGGTTTCAAAATGCCGGGAGGTTCAAGAAAGTGTTTATATATGGAATGGACACAAAGCCATTCCACTTTGGGTATAAAACATATATGTTGCTCCTAGTTATCGAAGCTTACCACGGTACGATAGGGCTTAGCCCTGAATTTAGAGCAATCCGTTGAGTGTTTTTCCGGTCTTTTCTTGGCCAAGTTTCCTCCATCCCTCGTGGGTGGAATTTTTAGCAAACCGTTTGACAATAAGATTTTCACCGATCACTCACTAGCTATAGAAATATAGTGAAAATAAATTCCTTTTTTTTCTAGTTTTTTCATTTTCAACTTGAGTTAATAGGTCAAGATTGGTGATTCCAACTTTGATCAGAGTTATTTCATTTTTATTTTTATCATGTAAAAAGATATCTGTCTGTCATGTTGTATTTTGATGTCTGTCTTAATTCTTGTATCTACTCGAATCTCGACATTTTCATTTGCTACAACTTCTTGAAAGGAATGGGATTTCAATTTTCTTGTCTTCTTAATTCCGAATCTTCTACACAGTGATAAATGTATGCATCTTAATACTTCATTGTGCCTTCTCACGTAATCATGGCCTAGCATACGGTCGCATTTAGTAGCAAGATGATCTACTGTTTTTGGCACAGCTTTGCATTGTGCGCATTCGACATTTTCGCAAAGAATATACTTCTTTTCTGAAGGAAGCAGTAAGCTCCTTCATCTCTTGGCTTCATATTTCCTTTGGTAAACCACACTGAAGAATCTTTGATGGAGGCAAGTTTATGATCACAGACCCTAAACAACCTTTTGTGGGATTGTTTGCTTTTTATGTTAGTTGTAGTATGAATATACTACTTTTTTTTATTGGGCAGAATCTGTCGTGAGACGGATGACAGTAGCCTTTTCGTGGTTGCCTGGATAAGTAACACAGTTATGTGTGTGAAACTAATAACAGTTTATATCAGAACGTCACGTCACGTCACAGCCAGCCGACTCATAACAAGAAAAACCCCCGAAAAAAGGGGAGATGGGGCCGGATGATGATCGAAAGGATCAACATTCGGGAGCGGCATGTATAAAAAAGGGCTTGCCCGAAGTTCGAAAGAGTGGGCTTAGGATTTGTTCTAAGTGCCCAGGACCTCCGTAGGAGGTTTAAATTTTCCTCCTATAGAGGCACAGGCGCTTCTAGTTGAATAAAATTCGTTTTTATTTTACTTTTTTTTTTAAATTTTTACTTTTTTTTAAATTTTTTAAAAAAAACCGCCCATGATTTTTAACAAAATTTTATTTTCAGCTGTGAAAGCAAGCCAAGTTGAAAATTCTGTTGATCTTTTTGACTGGGATCAATGCAATGTTGATCTAATAGATCTGAGCGATTGTCAATTACTGGAGTCAAGTGATTATTATGCTTGTTCTAGAACAAAAGAACTATTCGTGAATTTCTTGAAATAT
>JAWNLH010000013.1:0-49117 GCA_035042485.1 Drosophila cyrtoloma | reverse complement strand
TGTTTTTCCGGAGAAATAATTAGACATCTGTTCTTTAAAATGTTTTTTCATATTAATTTCCTTGAGTATGAAAAGAGAAGATGGATTCAATAAATAATGTTATAATTCTTCTGAAAAACAAGATCTTTTAAACATTTAAATAAAAACTCATTTATTTTCACAATATTTGACAACCTATTACTAAAAACTTCACTTATATAAGATCATAAAAACCGTTAATTGATCACTCTAAATTTGGGAAAGGTCCTATCATATCCTGGCGGATTTTGATAATTAAGAACAAGTATACGCTTTATACAAAAAGTGGAATAGTTTTATGTCCATGTATAGCAAAGATTTGAATCAATAATTTCCAGTTTTGAAACAAAAACCCAGACATGATGATTATGTGCCGTAAATACTCTAGCGTTACAATTTTATTTTCTAAAGTGTAAGTCCAGTCTGCTGTCTTTCTAATTCTAGAACATATAAAAATTCTTAAGGAATTGAGAGAGAAAATATCAGACTCTTAATAGAGAATGTAAGATTTTGCACATAAAATATATCTTACATTGCGAGGGTTCCTTCATTTCTTGTACTGATTTGGTGTTAAAATCTCTGATAAATTTAATCTCAATTAAATACTATATCAGTCAAAATTCCATATGTAATGACCTGGGAAGGGCTGGTAACAAAATACCACAACAAGTATAGTAAAGAGATAGGAATTGAGCCTAAAGTCGAAGCGTACATCCAGTCTATTGTACTCAAGAAGACTCTCGAGTCTATTTCATTTGAAAGACGACAAAGTGTTGAAGAGGCGGACAACCATGTGAGTCTTGAGCAGTTAGTGCTTAGATCATCAGGTGGAGACAAGTGAACCGACACGGAATCAATTAAAGAATAATTGATAATCTTTAGATTACCCATTAAATAAATTCTTTATCAGTCAAATATTTTCATGATTAAAAATTGTGCTATTTGCCGAGTGATTATTTATTAAATGAATGCTCTGATTTGTCATCCTTTTGGAAATGTATAGAGACAATTATTTCTCATGATAAACTGAACTACACATTATTTTATTATAAATTGAATCAGATAAACACTTTTCATTATATAATCAGCAATGTGCTTCAGAAATTTACTTAACTTCATTCCACTTAAATTATTATTTCAGTTTTTTATATTCAAACACCAATATGAGCAAAATCAATCTACAAATAGTCATTTGAAATTTAATCTCTGAGTTCATCTTTTACTTTTAAATGAGTTGGTTGATGTCTATTTATAATAATATCATTGTCATGGTTTAAAAGTTCGAATCCTTCTTCGTTCGCTAAATGTAGAAGTGAAACTAGGCAAAAATGAATAGAAATTTCTCGAGATTCATTTTCAGAATAAATTTTTGGAATTTCCTTATAAATAGCCGAAATTGTTCCTTTGTCGTTGTTTATGGTTTTCAAGACATTTTGCTTTAAAAGTTTGATGTCGACTTTTTTCGCTGCGTTTGTGTGTCTTATTACAGGGTGTTCGGTTTCAGAACCACCGATTGGTACAGAAAGTAAATCGTCCCTGGCATTATCATCTAAGATCAAGGAATTTTCCATTTGGAAACTCAATTCTGCAACATTGTCTGTAATGTCTTCTGTGTTTTCAATCAATGGCTCAGGAGAAACTTCTGTTCCTGATTGTGGCTCAGCAAAATACCCATCCTTGATCATAAATTTGTATAGGTCTCTGAGCTCATATGAGAAATCCTCTGGTAAAAGATTTTTATGCTTTCTTCTTTCCAGAATTGATTGTTTAGACAGTGAAGTTTCTCCTTTGTTATTCAACGATTCGAAGCTTACTGGCTTTGTAAAATCTATCTTTAATTTGCTCTTTTTAGTTATACTTTCTTTATTTTTAGTAGCTGTGTTTAAATTCATTTTCCAGGTATTAGGACCCTGCCACCCCTTAAAATATCCAAACAGCGTTTCAGAATAATAAGATGTCTCAATTATAATGGGTTCTTCTTTAATTTCACTTTCACTGAAATTTCCAAATTCGAAATTTTCTTCAATTTCATCATTTCTTGTAACAATTTGTGTTTCAAATTCTTTTAAAGAGTCACAAATAGGAAGATTTAAAATTTCCATTTCAATCTTTTCATCGTTCATTGTTATTTTATTTCCACCACAATTGTATAAAAATTGTCCATTTCCGGATTGATCAAGTAAATCCTGTAAAAAATATTCAACCGTTTTGGATGAAACAAGTGAAAATACTGGATCGTAAAAATCACCAGAGTCTTTCTCTTTCAGATTTATATTGTTAAGATTCTTCTCCAAATAGCTGGATCTCTTTTTATTTGTCTTCTTTTTTGATTCTTCATCTTTATTAAATATTTCTAACAGTTTTTGCGTCTTTTCTGATACATCATCAACTCTGGTTGAGTAAACTTTCTTGCATCCTTCCAGTGTTGATGAAGCCTTCTGAAAATTAATGTTTCCTTTATCTTTGAATTTTTCAATGTCAATAAAATGCTCAATCAAAGTTGATTGCCAAGCGTTCTTTGCTGTAATTTTATTTTCAGCCGAAGCTTTCAACCAAATATTTAAATCATCTCCGCTCATGGGATTGATTGAAGTAAATGTAGAAATTTCATGAAAAAGAGACCCAAATGAATTAGTTGCTTTAGAATAGGATATCCTTATAAAAAATATGGGAGAAATTTGAAAATATAGATTGTAATCCATCATATTAATGTGACTATTGGTTATTAGGATGATGTCAAACAAAGAAGATAAACTTGTGTGAATTATATATAGCTTTTGCCGAGAATATATATTGTTAAACTGATTGTTTTAATTACTAAGCCAGATTCAGAATCCTTCAAATTTCGCATTTATTCTGATATGTAATACCCACATCCGAACAATTTCTAAATAATGAAATGCAACAGAAGACGCTAAATTATGTATATTGTAAAGAGGAAGCTTGTCGAATAACATTAAATTCAATCTACTTAAATAAAAAGATAGTCTCAAACATTTTGAAAGGTCTCGGTCGAATTTATAACCTGAAGGTTGCCAAAAGTATTAAAACAGAAGGGTTAGAGTAATTTTATGAAAATATTCATCACAGCCATGTAATACTTCAATTTTTTTAGAGGTCATTATAATTACAAAAATATTGATTTACAAAATTCATTAATCATTTTATCAAAGGGATTGATAACCTTAATTAATTAATTTGGATCGACCTTTGAGACTTATTTAATTAGTTGATAATAACATGGGCATTGATTTAATCTTTTGTAATTTCAGTTATGTTCATTTAAAGCATTACGACAAAGTTAACACATGCAAGACAATTGAATATAAATAATTATAGTGTTGATTAATCATTCGGTAATTTTAAAAAACTTGTTTGAAAATTATATGAGTATTGATAAGGAATATAAATAACCCAATCTTAAAGGTTGACTTCCGTTCAAAACTTGATAAGATGTTCTCAATTCAATTGATATCTTTAAATAAAATTAACTATCACAATACATAGAATAGGAAATAATTTAATCCAATAAAAATATTCAATTTGTAGAATGGATAATAAAAAAGAAACATATCAGTTTGGGCAGAAATTGATCTTTAAAGGTGTATATATGGTTCAGAACATGCAGTGCATAATTAAATTTAACACAAAATTTTAGCTCATTTTATTCGTCCATCAACTCCTCTTTTATAATTCGTTGTTTCCACTTTTTCATTACAATTTTAGCGATCTTCCTGATTTTTATAACTTCTTTATTATTCTTTGAATACCAATGTACAATCTTCCCAATCCCACTATTTGATAAATCACTTTTTGTAACGGTAATCAAAGACAATATTTCTAAAATTGATCTTTTAATTTTGAGACTCGGAAGGAAGCCAGTTGGAAGAGGTTCTAACCATTTTCTTAATTCATCCAGGATTCCCATTTTCAAGAATGCTTCTTGTGATTCCTTACGAATTAGATTTGAACAAATATTTTCTACGTTTTCAAGTCTTCTCAATGCAGCATTTCCATTAAACAAATCTTCTAAATCTTGAGAATAAATTTTTTTCATATTTCTTATTACGTTTCCGGCAATCTGCAGATAATCATCCTCTTTGAGCTTGTTCACTTTTTTAACTTTTACTATGCCGGATTTTCGTAGTTTAGGTTCTTCGATCTGTTTAACTGGTGGAGTTAAGTTCATTTCGTCATTTTCATCCTCCGAGTCAACTAAGTTCTTTCTGTTTTTTTTTGAAGATTCATTTTGTACAGTACCAGACATAAGGAATGAAAAATATTTACAATTAAAAACTCATTGTGTTTGTATGGACTTTACTAAAGAAAAAAGTTATTCTATCAATGAGTGCAATCTTAATTAATTTAAAGAGGAAAAGCAGATTTGAGAAACTTTACTATTATCTATTTTTCACAGATTATTTTATCGATTTCTAACTGTAATTATATATTTATATAATTAAAGAATACGACATCAGTCGACCCAATTTAAGAAGAATACACCCTTTCAAATTATTGTGCTTATCACTATTTTTGGTTTCATCTACAGAAAGTTGCCTTGACATTTGTCTTAATCAATAGATATTAATCAAAATAATCAAAAAAATTAATATTTCACTTAGTACAAGTGAGAGTGGTAAAATATATTTGCAGGACTGGTGTGTTATGAAAATTAAGAACATCATAAAGGCGGTCCTTTAACGACTTGATATATTGGTCTGTCTTAAATAGATTTGAATAACTGAGATCGACCAGTTAATATGGAATCCCTTGAAAATTGTGATAACTATCATATTAATTTTCTTTAATCCATAAATTCTGTTATAAATCATCCTTAAGTGAGCCTGATCTGACATAAACCGTTGGACTTGCTTTCCGATAAAACTTCTTGAAAGATTTTAAAGCTCAATCATATTTAAATTCTGACTAGTAAACCAAAATAATATTATTAAATCCGCTTACATCAGATATCTTCTTACATGATAAAAAGGAAAAATGAAATATCTCTGATCGAGGCTGAAATTACCAATCTTGACCTATTAACTCAAATTGAAAATGAAAAAACTAGAAAATATGATTTAATAGCAAATGAGTTATCATTGATTTACAAGTGCAAAGTGAACATAATTCCATATGTAATGACTTGGGAAGGGCTGGTAATGAAATACCACAACAAGTATAGTAAAGAGATAGGAATTGAGCCTAAAGTCGAAGCGTACATCCAGTCTATTGTACTCAAGAAGACTCTGCAGTCTATTTATTTGAACGACAACGAAGTATCGAAGAGACGGACAACCATGAGGGTCTTGGGCAGTTAGTGCTTAGATCAGCGGGCATAGATAAGAGAATCGGCACGGAATCAATCAAATAATAATCGATAATCATTAGATTTACCCATTAAATAAATTCTTTTCTATTAAATCTGCTTACAATAATACTAATGAATCAAGAAATAATATATCCATCGTACATTCTTGCAGCGTAATTATATTCTTTGTAGATACATAGACATTGTATGGTTAGGATTGAAATACAAACAATAGCAGAACTATATTTTCGTGCAATGTATATTGGAACACGATCGAAAGCATTTCCATGGACATCTGGTGATGATTTAAGAGATGATGTCTATGAAGAATTGTAATCGATTCTGAAAGCATTTCTAATATGTATTTCTGGGAAACTAGCAATTTACTATGCATCTATTCTATTTTGTCTATAGAATCAATATATATTATGGAAGCTTAGATTTACTATAAATCAAATTCGACATAAATCATTCATTTGGAGATTATAATCTTTATGATTAATAGATGTAATTTTCTAAATATATATGTCAGGTTTGCCTCTTCCCGAAAGTGCTACAGCGAATAAGATTACAAATTTTTCGAGAAAATGGTGTTTGAATCGAACACTTCAGCAACGAATGGTGGAGACTCACGGTTCTGGTCATTGCACATCCAGTGCTTATTCTGTTCAAGATCATCAAGGCTCTCTCTTATAAAAACATAATTTCACAAAAGTAGGAGAATAAATAGTTTGCTTTAAAGCTCGCCACCTGAAATGCATGTGTAAAAATGGCATATTTGAAAGCAAAAAGGAATGGATCGAATATTTTCTCTAATCTTCCAAGGCTTTGAAGAAGTTTAAAGCTTTCTTCTAAGAGGTACAAATCTTCTCATCCCAAAAAACTTTGCATTACTTTATTAAGTGTATATGTCAAAGAAAAGTAAATATTTATCTAATGGACATTTCTTATAAATATTCTTAAATGGCAATTTTCTTTTTTCAACAGCATACATAATATTTTTCAACCTTAAGATTATTTTCGATTAAAAAATAAATTTTTAATTACTTCAAAGAAGTCTCAAGGGAATAATTTCGAAGAAGAACATGCCGATTATTAGGGTCCTTATATATATAAAATGTGTAGTCTTCCTGTGTGGCGCGATTGCTAAATGGACATCTGAACTTGTGGAGTATATTTAATAAAAATGTGATTTATATAAATACAATTTTCAATACATACTTTTCTTTGTAAATTCATAGCAAAACCGGTAGTATCGACTTTGTCGTTCTTGGTATAGTTTAAGTATTATTTTTAGGAATCCATGAGGGGTTACTTGAAACTCTCCCACTTCTAATAAGTGTTCCTTGGCATATTTGGTCTCATGGTAGCCAATATACATATATGGATCTGACATTTTCGACCAAAGAAGGAAACCTTAAGTTATTCAATCTTAGATATTACATTTCTTGTCAAGAAATTTAAAAGAATAACGGTGTTTTCGTAATGTTTCTGTCTATGCGATTATTATCAGATTGTCATAAAGAGATCAATGATAATGTATCATTTAAAAAGTAGGTTGTCATTCCATTAGGATTGCGCAATATATATTGTGATTATTTCATACATTTTCTTTATTATTTAATAATTGCACGAATGACTAGTTAAGATATAAATACGTAGCCAGTTAATGAAAGGACTTATTCAATGGGTAATTTAATAGTTACTCTTTGATTGATTCCGTGTCAAGTCTCATGTCTACTCCCGATGATCTGTGCACTAACTGCTCATGACTCACATGGTTGTCGAAACCAGTTAATAAATATATCTTCATTAAATGTCTGCTAGTAGATAAACGACAGTTTAAAATATATTAAATAAGTAATTCCTTTATTCAGAGATATTTAGTTTTAACCAAAGCAGCTAGTTTTACAAAACAATTTCAGTTTAATTAAAGGAATCTTTCTCAGGACATTTTGATTTTAAGTTTTATTTAACAAACAATTCTGCACATGACGACTATAATTTGAGTCTGGTGATTTTCTCTTTAAGATTCATTTGTTTAACACATTTATTTGCCTCTATTGATGGTTTCACTTGCCTCTTTGATTTATCATCCGTTATTTTAACCCTATGTCTAGGCTCAAAAAAATAACGATTAAAGGAATTCGATCATTTAGTCCGTTCGAAAGGAATACAGTTGAGTTTTTTTCGCCATTTACTTTAATAGTCGGGACTAACGGAACAGGAAAGACCACTATAATTGAATGTTTAAAGTTCATAACAACGGGTGATATGCCTCCAAATAGCAAAAATGGTGCATTTATTTATGACCCGAAAATAGCCAAGGAAATAGACGTAAAAGCAGAAATTGAGCTAGAATTTATTAATAATAAAAACGAAGAAATGAGATGTACAAGGACTTTACAAAGTACTTCCAAGAAGAGCAAGACAGAGATGAAAACTTTGGAAACTACTTTGTATAAAGATAGCACATTAGTATCTAGCAAAATGAGTGATATAGATAGGGATGTCCCATTACATTTAGGAGTCAGTAAAAGTATTCTAAATAATGTGATATTTTGTCACCAAGACGATAGTAATTGGCCTTTTAATGATCCCACAACCATGAAGAAACATCTAGATGATATTTTTTCTTCTACAAAATACAACAAAGCACTGTTGGGATTCAAAAATACAAAGAAGGAGATTTTATCTGATTTAAAACTTAAAACACAACAGTTGGGATTTATATTAAAAGATAAAATAAAAAAGGATGATTTAATTAAAAACATGAAAATTTTGGAAGAAGAAATTGAAAAGAAAACTAAAAAATTGGAAATATTTTCAGAAGAAATTTAACGAATAAATAGAACACTAGGGGTATTAAATAAGGAAAGGGAGGTTTATGATGAATTAGAAGAATCCAATAGAATTTTAAAGACCGAATTTGATAAAAATGTCAGATTTATTGAGGGTTTCGGATTTGAAATATTAACCGGCGACTTGGAAGATATCAAAATTAAAAATGAAAAGGAATTAAAAGCATTAGAGGAGGAGAACCTTGTTTTGAATAGAAGTACTATTGAGGAGGAATTTATTAGAATAGAGGCAAAAAGAAAATCAATATTAGAGGCCACATCAAGGAATACAAAAATAGCAAATATGATTGAATCTATGGAAATACAAATTACTGAGCTACAAGAAGCAAAGGTGAAAATCGAAGAAGAAATGATGAATTTATCATATAATTTTGACAGTGGACCAAATATTGAAGATTCTCAGTTTCTTGAGAATACCTCAGACCAAAATAGAAAAGGTTCAAATGAAAGTTCTAATAAAAATAACAAAATGGAAACAGTGAAGAAATTGATAATTTTGAAAATTAAAAAAACCGAAGAGTACATTGATAAGAAGATAGAAGAATTGGATAAAATTAAACAAGAAAACTTTATGAAGCAAAGCCAGATTAATGAAATTGTTAGAGAAATAAAATCGAACAAATCTGTCATTAATGAAATTGGCAATGTTGAGGAAATTATTTATGATTCTGAGGATCTAAACAATTTATTAATAGAAAAAGATAAAAAAGAATCTTTAATTAACAATTTGAATATAAATTTTAATGAAAAGCAGAACGAATTAAATGAAGCCTTTAGAAAATCAGAATTATCATTTAAAAAGACTCATCTGGAAAATGAATTGAAATCCTTAAAAATTAAAAATAGAAACTTAGATATCGAGAAAATAAACAGCGAGATACTTTCAAAGAATAAAGATTTAGAATTTGAAAAATCTAATTTGAAAGAATTTCAGAAGAATCAAATTATCATGAATCAAGCAAAGTTGTCAAATGAGACTAAGACAAAAAACATCTGTGAATTCTACAATGGTATAAATCTCAAGGCCATCTCTGAAGGACACTCTGTCATTTCTGATGCTCCAGGGTCGGTAAATATCGAGGATTTGGATGGGGAATTCAAAAGGATAACCAATTCATTGAAAAATTACAGCAAATTGCATACTTTAAGCCACAAAAAATTATTGAATATTACAAAAGTGATGATTCTGGAATTAAATGATTTTAGAAAATATGAAAAGGATCTTGAAGATACTAACAGTATCATTTCTGTCAGCCACCATGCTTCTTCTGTTTATCAGAACTTTTGCAATCTTGGAGATAAGAAAAATGAATGTCCTCTCTGCAAAAAGAAATTTGAAAGAGATGATAAGATTGAGTATACCGGAAGACTAAAGAAGGTGATTTCAAAGATTCCTGTTTCAATAGAAAATGCTGAAAAGAGGAAGAAGGAACTTACAGAATTAATAACCAAATATAAGGATGATAATTTATATATCAAAAAGCATAACAACATTGTCGACAAAATCATAACTATTTTGAATGAAATGATATTCTTTGGCCAATCTCATGCCAATGAAAATTCAATATCTTTAAATATTTCTAATTTAGAGAAAGAAATTTACAAGCTAAGAATGGAAATTGAAACATTTAACGAAAACTCTAAAAAAATAAAAGTCATGAAGGAAGAGTTAATTAAAATACCTGAACCAGTTGATTTGACTGAGCTTAAGAGAGATTTGGAGACGATGAATAATCTTTTGAATTCCGAGAAAAATAATTTAATATTGATTATTGATAAAATTAAGAAATTAGAAAATTTTAAAGATAAAAATGAAAAATATTTAAAGAATAAAAATTTGAAGGAACGGAATGAAAAATTATTAAAAGAGCTTGAAAATCTAAATTCTAAAAAAACGGAAACCAATTATGATGGAGTCAACAGCTTGAAGTCTAAGATTACAAAACTCAAGATTGAATACGAATCAAACATAAAAAGATTCGAAGAAATCAATACTTCAATTGATGATAAATGTAATAAGATTTCAAATTTAAAATCAAGAATCGTTGATGTTGAAGTTTCCGTCTCTTTTAATGATTCTAAATATGATATTATTTCTGATTATGATGAAATGAAAAATTTGATTATGGATCACAAAAGTTCTATTATAAGAATTACAAAGGAAATTTCTAAATCTAAATTAATGCTAAAAATGACTGATGAGAATATTTTGTTAAGAATCAGCAAGAAACTTGTATTGGAATTAAAAAAAGACATGGAAAAATATGATTTCTCAAAACTTGGTTTAATAAAGGAAAAAATTAATAACTACAATGAAAAGTTACTCAAAACAACCAACTATGAGTCGATAATTAAAGGTGAACTGAAGCAGATGATCCAATCATTAAAGAATTTCAAAGTCGAAGTGGAAACCAATTACAAAGACACAGCAAAGAGTTATTTGAGAACTCATCTTGAAATCAAAGCTATGGAATTAAGTATTGAAGACATAGACAAATGTATTAATGGATTAGATAAAGCAATTGTGGATTTTCATTCCTCTAAGATTGAAGAAGTTAATAGAGTACTCAAGGAATTATGGGTGGAAACATATAAGGGCAATGACATTGATTATATCGAGTTAAAGTCAGAAAGTTCTGAGTCCAAAGCATACAATTATAGAATAGTTATGGTTAAAAATAATGTTGAAATTGATATGCGAGGAAGATCTTCGGCTGGCCAAAAAATGATAGCCAGTTTATTGTTTAGAATTGCCTTGGCAGATTCATTTTCTCTGGGATGCAATGTTCTTGCTTTAGATGAACCAACCACAAATCTCGATAAAGAAAATATTGAAAGCTTATCCTATACTTTATCTCAAATAATTAAAGAGAGGGCAAACGTTCAATTGATTGTTATTACACATGATGAAGATTTCATACAAATGCTAAACAGAGAAGGGGTAGAAAACTACTATCGGCTTAAAAGAGACTCAAAGGGATGCGGTAGGGTGCTAGTTCAATCAGTTTATAGTTGATTAAACTTAATTTTATGAATCAATTTTTAGGATTCTCTATTAATTTGTTTTGTTCGTTGTACGAAATAAATATATTGGAAGGAAAATGCATTTATATAATAAATAGAGATTCATATTAAAGTTATATTGTAAGACTTGGTCTCTCATTTAAATAAATATTAATTTCGAAAAAAAGGAATTTATTTTCACTGCAGTTAGTGCACAGATCATCGGGTGTAGACAAGAGACTTGACACGGAATCAATCAAAGAGTAACTATTAGATTACCCATTAAATAAATTATTTTTATATTATATATTTAATATTTCATTGGTTTATATAATCAGCTCGTCAATAGCTTAATAGACAAATGTAAAATTTAGAATTATGGAAGCATCTAATAATAAATGAAGGTTTGTTAAATCACAATTATAATCTTAGATATAAACATGCGATACTAATGCATATCTTTTAATTCTCAAGAGTTTACTGCACGACTTGTCAAATTTACAAATTATATTGGATATTATTTTTCGCAATCGCTTTGTTATTATTAGTTTGGCAGAGAATATGGGGAAAACATTGTCAATCTACCCATATGGGTTTAGATTCCTCTGAAATTATTATTATTAATTATCAAAGCTCCAGAGATCTCTTTATTAAAAATATAATATTTGGATTCTGTAGATATATATTGTATTATGGGGTGTAATAATTTATAGCAGATTGATCTGTTAAAATAGAATTTAGATATTTTGCTTGATAAAGGAATTTTTAGAATCAAACCCGAATTTTGTTTCATGTTCTATTTTTAAAAATGAAACTGATACAAACAAATGATCCATGATGTTTTCATCACCAATACAAGCCAGAAACTACTGTACGGAGATCATAAAAGCTTCACTGTAGGTGAAAATTATCCGATAGATGAACTGTGTTCTAAAAGGATTGCGAAACTGAGGATAAATGATGTTATTTTAATGATCTTGTATTCACAGATAGATAATTTTACGGCTTCTAAATTTCTAAACGATTTAAAATATTATTTAGAATCAAAAAACCTGGAAATATCAAATGAATCTATCGAGTCTAATTACTTCTTATTCCTGGGTGTTCTTCAAGATTTAGAATATGTTGGCTCTAGAAGCCATAATAATAGTTCAAATAACGTTTACATTGACGTACTTTATAAAATTCATACATTGATAGATCATGGTAAGCCAATCATCAACAAGATATTTGGTGAAATATCTTCTGATCATAAGGATTTTATGATTAAATTAGAGACACCTTATGAGATCTCAGATGCAACAAAGGTGGGTAATGAGTATGAGATATTGTATGGGGACCATGTCAAATTCGTAGAAAATTCTTTTACTACACTATTTTTCAACGTTGCCAAAGAAGCCGATATTTTATATTTTACAAGTGAATACACAGAGGTTTTTAAAGAAATTAAAATATCAATTCCAATAGGATCGCAATCGCTCATTTCTAAAATTGAAATTAGTTCAGGTAAAGCAAATTTTAATTTAAAATCAGGGATTGTTCATTGGAAATTGAAAAATACAAGATTTACTAAAGAAAGCATTAAAATTATAACAGACAATAAAACAGAGCAAGAGACTAGACCGATATTGATTGATTTTACACTGGAGAATTCAACAGGGTTTGGAATAAAAGTAAATTCCTGCCATAGAAATGATGGTGGTAAGAAAAATTTCTGGGTAAAGCACCTTATAAAATCTGGAAATTATGAAATTAGACAATTCTAATATGAAGTATGATTGGATATCAAATATATAAATTCGAAATTTACAATCTAATTCAGTTTTTTAAAAAATTTCTTTAATATTTAAAAAATATAAATTGCATGAGCTCTTATTAATCGTAATATAATCTTCAATAATTAATAAAAAAAAATATATTTGACTTGGAATATATTTTTAAATCTTTGAATAGTAAGTCACGTTATGGAGTCAAGACAATTATAAAGGGCATTAAAATAACAAACAAGATATCATTTGATGCTCTTATGAAATCTTTGTAATTAAAATCAATGAGCTGCAAGTCCTAGCTGTTTACAAACATCAAATCAACCATAATTGACAAAAGTAGTGATATTATCGTTTAAATTAGTAGTATCTACATTTGAACATTGAATCAACACTCATACTTTACTTAAAATTAAGCAAAGATGAAAACCTTGTAAATTCGGGCTATAATAATATTCCTAATACTGATTAATATGGTATCCAATTCATTCCTATTATAGGCATTGTGCTAATAATAGTTGAAAATTATAAATTTAATCGAAGTTTAAGTCGTTGAAAAAGTATTGCATTGAAATGTTGTTTGCTATAAGCTAGCAATGAAACCAAAGAGGAAGATTTTTAAAATATAATCCAAATTTCTTTTGTAATTGTACTCGGCTGGCAAAGCACCTGCTAACTTGTAAAATAGATAGACAAATCTAACCTGATAAGATGAAGAGAATAAATGAATTCAATAACCAACAATTAAATGTCTAAATATCCATATTAAATTTATTTGTTGATTTGGTGCTGAAAAACAGTGATTTCATGACATCGAGTCAATAAAGACTGTAGGTGCAAAAATGATCTACTGATCACAATAAGTAACAAATAGTCCACTAACATAACCTAGGACTCTTTAAATTAAAAATTGATAAAAAACTAGAGATAGATCTTAAGTTTTCTGTGGTCTAAAAAGATCTTTTAAAATTGTTGCGTTTGTTCCATATAAAAAATATTTTCAATTAATAGATAAAAGTTTTGATTTCAGTCTTTAAGACATCCTTTATCTCTTATCTGATTGCCAATTAACTACTTGTATAGGTACGAAAGCATTATTCATGACTTTTGGAACATTTCAATCTCATATTGATAGGTTGGAAATATTAGAGAAGATATTATGTTAGACTTCAGTCCCTTAATCAGAATTTTATTTTTCATTTTCAATTCCTTTAGCACAACGAGGTGAAGTTAACTTCGTGAAACAACGAAAACATGTGGATCTGGTTCGAATCCCATTAAATGATGTAATTCGAATTACTCTAGAATAACATAAATTATATCTAACAGAGAGAACGACTACTAGTTATAAGCAAAATTTGCTACCGAAAAGATTTCGAAGAGGCTATGTTTTATATTAGCGTGATTGGGAGATTGCAAAATGTGATTGTAGAATGTATCGGGTAAAAAGCTTGAAAAGAAAATGATAAAAAAACGAGATTTATTGATTAAGAGCGCTTATCCCTCTGCAGGAGTAAATTTTAAACCTCTTACTGAGGTTTTGAACACCCAATACAAATCCCAAGCCCACTCTTTCGAGCAAGCCATTTTTACACATGCTGCTCCCGCATGTGGATGTTGCAGTAGACGTTTGGGCCCACCTCCCCATTTTTACGTGTGTTTCTTTTTATGAGTCGGCTGGCTGTGACGTGACGTTTTGGTATAAACTGTTATTAGTTTCATACACATAAGCATGTTACTTATTCACGAAAAGGCAGACTCTAGCCATAAAATAATGATGATGATGATGATATAGATGACTAAATTCAATTAGAACTTATTAGTTATGGTTTCTCAAATTATGTGAATGAATAATAAACTTTACTCGTTGTAGGGTTTAAGAAATTAAAACCTGTGAAACATTTAGAAAAGAACCCATGTGAGGCATCAACAACATGTCATAATTCTCAATCACCATGTAAATATTTCCACATTTTTGAATTATAGTTCAAATATTCATATATTAAAATTCCATTGATAATTGAATAAATGGTTTTCATTTTTTGATTTTAGATAAAACCAATTAAATTTTCAATAGACTTAATGCTCTGTGATCAAATAGAAAGATGTAAGTATTGTGCAATAATTAAATGAAATGGATTGGTTGTAGTTGAAAGAATGATCTATTGTGACAGTTCTTTTTATGATCAATTATGTTTCTTCTCTGGTTTATTTTATAATATTTTTCTAATAAAATAATTAAATTATCTCTTTTGACAGAAGTGAAATGATTTAAATTATATTATAGCAAGAAAAGCATCTTGATAGAGATATAATATGTATTATTCAGTGTCAATTTTATGGCTTTCTATTGGAAGTCAGGTTTGCCTTTTCTTAACTTCTTAAACAATTTTATAAATAAAAAAATAAGAAAGTCTGAAGTCGTCTGTAATTATTATTTAAGAGGTGAAGATTTAGTCCTCGAATCTTTATAATACATAGTAATCACATTCTACTTTTGATTTCCAAATTTTGACTGATTAAAATATATGTATAAGGGAATCAACCATTCATTTCGATTTAAATATTTGCTTTTAATTATCAATTAAGTCAGAATAAGATTCGATTTTATCTCAAATAAGAGTTTTTGCTCTCTTGTCAGAATTTGGCCAAGTTTTTATCAACCTGTTTGACTGTAGAATTTTCGCCGATATCTCATTAGCTATCGCAATATAATAAAAATAAATTTCTTTATTATTCTTATCTCTTTTGGGTGGAAAAGATAAGATTTTTGTGTACACAACATTTAGATGAAGCCAGCTTTATGATATCTGGGAATGAAATTATCAATATAAACTTGAGGATCGGATTTAAATTCCCACCGAACAAAAAATTTCTTTCACATGAAGCAAATAGAAAGAGTAGTATACCCAATAATAAATTGAATTGAACAGAGATTACTGAATAAAAAATTTCACGTTTAAAATATTGTTGAAAAGGAAATGTTGTTGCTGATAAAACTGATTGATTGTAAAAAAAAAGTAATTTATTTTCACTATATTTCTATAACTAGTGAGTGATCGGTGAAAACCATGTTGTCAAACGGGTTGCTAAAAACTCCTCATGGATGGTGGAAACTTGGCCCAAGCAAGATCGGAAAAACACTCAACGAATCCCTCTCAATTCAGGGCTAAGCCCAATAATATCCTGGCGGGCTTCGATAACCAGGATCAGCATATATGTTTTATACCCAAAGTGGAATGGCTTTGTATCCATATACATACACTTTCTTGAACACCCGGCATTATGAAACCAAAAGCCACACAGAACTCCTATGTGTCGTAAATGTTACACCTCTACCTCCTACAACAGACATGCTTTACAGACAATTGCAACCTGCTGTCTTCCTTATTTTTCAAATTCATAAAAATTTTCACAAGGAGTTAAGAAAGAGATTGCCATTCTCTCAATGGAAGCACCAAGTTTCAGCACTATAAAGTGTTTATTATACCGCAATACAGCATGAAGATGCATTCCTTTGTTGCTCTAGTTTAAAGTCATCTCGGACCAAGTTTTTATTATTTAAATTGAAATTGTGATAGACTTAACGGAAAATAAAAAAATTGGAAAAGAATTGATTTTTGACTGATAGATTGTAAAATAAGAATGCTAGTTGAAATGAATAGTAATATTTGAAATACACCGTTATATGTTGGACTATTGGTTCTGTTACACTGATAATTAGATGTGGGACATATAATTTGTTCCTAACAATTAGGTATTTTTATTATAGCCATAAATGATCACATTAAATAAATAGGATATTCAAACCAAATAATGCAAAGTTTTTTATCTACAGTCAAATCACAATGCTAAATAGAATAAAACACAGGCGATAAAAATTTCAGCACAATCATGAAATAATTTTTCATTCCTTTTAATTGAATCAGAATAAGAAATGCTAATACAGAGTCCCTAGAAAATATAATGATAAGTTTGCAGTTGAGAATCAGCATAATAGTTAATAGTGAAGAAAATTGATATATATTCGATCAATGAATTATTTTATCAATAGAATTGTGATTCTTTTGCAAGAACATAGAAATGCAACAAACTCAAAAGATTCTAATCATTTACATATCATGACACACACTTAGAACTGACAATTAATAATCTCACAGTTGAGATTGAAAAAAATATTGTCATTTGATACATATTTTGATAGGCAAATAAAAATTGAAGATAATAATATCACATGAAAAAATTCAAGCATCAGTTTCCAACTTAAGCTTAAATTATAAAGATTTAGTAATAGAACAGGGACAATCATATCTTTTATTTTCTGTCCAAGGTTACGTCATTCTGTAATATTAAATATGGGTTTGAACTTGATGGCAAATGATAATGATATATATTCGAGTTTCTTACAAGCCAATTAGGCCGATATATCTTTTGGGCATGAAACGCTCTTAAGTTCTCTTCAATTCTCGAATAAAGATCCAATGATTTAATTTTTTTTGGAAATTTCAAATGAAAAAATTTTAAAACGCAAAATCCATGAACACAGAAATAGTTGCCATCGGAAATTCAGAGATTATCAAAAAAAGATTGGAAGAATATCTTTTTGTGCAGAAAGACGGCGTTTATGTTGCATCTATTCCATCGGCTTATTGCAAAACTTTATTTTCGGAATTTGCCGAAGATAACATCATTGCCTTAAAATATGCAGATTATTTGGCTGTTTTAAACAAAGTACTTACATATTCATCACTTTCTGAAATCGAGCCAAAAAATGTATTTTTGTGGCTGAAAACCGGTAACCATTATTTTTACTGCAACTACAACAATTTTTTTGAACTATTTTCATTAGATAAAAAAATGTTCAATCAATCATTAAAATTGAAAACGTAGAAAAAGCTTTCAATTCAACAGATGGATCATTATTTGCTTTGCTAATCAAGGGGAAAATATTTTTCCACATAGAAGACTCTTTCAAGCTTGTCTCGAGTTTCGAAACTAATCGTAGAATTTTGAATGTCATATTTGATATGAAGAATCTGGTGGCTGCTGTGGTAACATCAGGATTGATTTACTTCTTTGATATCTTCAAGTCCAAGCTTATTGGAAATTTGAAGAATGTTGATTTTCAATTTTTAGATGATAAAATATTTTTGCCGCTATACGATAAATATATAAATTATTCAGATCTTGTAGAAGACTCAATAATTGATGGAATTGCTCCAAAATATCAAAATTTTATTTGTGAAGGGGATAAATTTGCCTTTTTCGACTTTAAAAATCAGAAGATAATCTTTAACGACTCTCAAAGCACATTTAGCAAATCACAAGCATACGTTAGAAGTGTTAAGTTTCATATTTTCAAAAAAAGGCTTTTTGCTTTAATTATAAAAAATTTGGGAGGGGAAGATCAATATCTAATAGAAAGTTATTACAACAAAACAGTTACACTTAACAGTTTCAAAATTCCAATTTTGAACTCTTCATTTTCTGAATCCATGTTTGTTGTTCAGGATTCCGAATTTAATTTAGCTTTCTTTACCAAAGAACAATACAACTTTCAGGAAATTAGGAGTATAAAAAAGACGGGGCCCTGTTTATTTGCTTTAAGGGGTGAAATGTGTGCAGTTTATGATCGAGATGTTAGCATTGTTGAGTTTTATGACAAAGGTGTATTGAGATCTGTATTTAATCAGGATTATTGCACCGATATTAAATGGTGTGACAGTGGATTGTATGTTTGTACATATTCGTGTTCGGAAAGCATAGGCTGCATGGTTCAGGTATTTAATATCAATGGATTACTGATGTTTAAAAAGATCTTTAATTCTCTTAAAGATTTTGAATGGAGAAATTTCTTGAAAGTAGACAATGCTGTTAAAAAAGAATTATTAGAGAAAAATATTATGGAAGAGACAGAAGAAGAAGAATTTAAAGACAAAGATGATTTGCTTGCAGAATGGAAAGGATATTTATTTTCAAAGCTACAATTGTTGAATTTGAAGTCAAATGCTAATGATGTTTAAGTAAATTATTAATTACAGTCCGTTTATCATATCTACTTTTGATATATATTCTGTCTATCCAATCTTATAGAGCCCAACAGATAGTTATCAATGTCTTATCTTATTAAGTGAATATTTATTCAAGATAAATTGGTGATAATATTCAAAAGGGATTACTCTGATGGATTCCTCTATTTACGACATCATTTTATGAATAGCAAATGGTTTTTTATCAACTCCTTCCTTAAAATTTTGTTGACTGGTTTTGACAAATTATTGATAAATAAGAAGTTTAACAGTTTAGAAGCCGTTCCGAATGTCCGTCCTGATTATAATTTTGTACCGTTTCGCAATTAATAGAAATATTATCGTTAATGGATATTTGGTTTATATTTTCTTAATATTGTTAAATTTTATCCATCAATCAAATTGAATAATGAAAAAAATGTAATTCATTTTCACTATATTTCTATAGCTAGTGAGTGATCGGTGAAAACCTTATTGTCAAACGGGTTGCTAAAAAGTCCATCTAAGAGGGATGGAGGAAACTTGGCCTAGGCCAAGGAAGATCTGAAAAACACGAAACGAATTCTTCTAAATTCAGGGCTAAGCCTTATCATACCCTGGTGGACTTCGATAACTAGGATTAGCATATATGTTTTATAGCCAAAGTGGAATGACTCTGTGTCCATTCCATATACATACACTTTCTTGAACCACCCGGAATAATGAAGCTAAACGACACAGAGGACTCCTATGTGTCGTGAATTCTCGATCACAAGCTTTATACGTCCTAAGTAGTGACTGTAGACTTATTTTACAGACAACGGCAGCCTGCTGCCTTCCTTATTTCTCAAATTCATAAAAATTTTAACAAGGAGTTAAGAAAGAGATTGCCAATCTATCAATGGAAACACCAAGTTTCACTACTATAAAGTGTTTATTATACCGCAAGACAGTATTAAGATGCTTTCCTTTCTTGCTCTAGTTTTAAGTCATCTCGGATCAATCAAATTGAATACTGAAATTATTTATTAGATATTATATCTTCCAGATGTTAAACTGTATTTTATAAAGACACGAATTTTATATATGATTTCTTATTTAAATCTTAGAATCAGTTGTTCGTAGGAGATTTTATCAATACTATATGATCAGTAATCTACCATAATTAAATTATAATTATTGATTTCTCATGACAATCATCCTAATTCGATTTATTTTACATCATATGAATACATTCCCAAATGAATTTCTTCTAAGAAATAAAGAATTTATTTAATAGGTAATCTAAAGATTATCAATTACTCTTTGATTGGTTCCGTGTCGGTTCTCTTATCTCCACCTGATGATCTAAGCACTAACTGCTCAAGACTCACATGGTTGTCCGCCTCTTCAATACTTCGTCGTCTTTCAAATGAAATAGACTCCAGAGTCTTCTTGAGTACAATAGACTGGATGTACGCTTCGACTTTAGGCTCAATTCCTATCTCTTTACTATACTTGTTGTGGTATTTCATTACCAGCCCTTCCCAAGTCATTACATATGGAATTATGTTCACTTTGCACTTGTAAATCAATGATAACTCATTTGCTATTAAATCGTATTTTCTAGTTTTTTCATTTTCAACTTGAGTTAATAGGTCAAGATTGGTGATTCCAACCTCGATCAGAGTTATTTCATTTTTCTTTTTATCATGTAAGAAGATGTCTGCTTCTAAGAAATATCATCATTTTTAGCAGATATATTTAACAATAGTCAAAATTTTACGAATGTTAATAGATGTCTGATGTGAATACTGATGGAAAACAATGATCCCAAAATAAATAAATATGGAAAACAGACAAATAAATACTTTATTTATTGTATCATCATTTAGACAAACATTGTTATATTGGTCTTAATTCAAACATCTTATATATATAAATATGCTTGATACTTTGCCATTACTCATCCAAAATCTATTAAAGCGTCTTATCCCACTAAGTATAACTGCTTAAATGTATATATTGAAGACTCAATCCATCTTTCTTGGATATCTACCAGACTAATTGAAATGAATCAACTAGCATATCTTTTTTTAGTGCGGGGATTATTTAAAAAATGCTTAGATGATCATTGATTATTTCCATTAGAAGAATATTATATATCCAGGGCTAAGAATTTATCATCAGAATAAGCTTTTATTTTGGGATTGAATTTTACCAACACATGGTTAGTGTGGCCAAAGAAATATTCTTCTTCAATTAAATTTAGGCCATCAATTTTTTAAGATAATAATCATTTATATCATTAGGGGTGGGCTGATTCAAACGGCAAGTTGATATTTCTAGCAAATTCCTTTATTAATCAAATGTTGCGGAATTTACATTTTTCACTAGTTAAACGATTTCTATTTTGAATTTGGCCATGTAATATATTAAACAATAAGAATGGGACAGATTCAATATATGTACATCTTCAACTGATTTTATCCTGGGAATCAATCGTCAAACTAAAAAAAAAACGAAATTTATTCAACTAGAAGCGCCTGTGCCTCTATAGGAGGAAAATTTAAACCTCCTTTTGAGGTCCTGGGCACTTGGAACAAATCCTAAGCCCACTATTTCGGGCTTCGGGCAAGCCCTTTTTTATCCATGCCGCTCCCGCATGTTGATCCTTTCGATCATCATCCGGCCCCACCTCCTCTTTTTTCGGGTTTTTCTTTTTATGAGTCGGCTGGCTGTGATGTGACGTTCTGATATAAACTGTTATTGGTTTCACAAACATAAGTGTGTTACTTATCCGGGCAGCCACGAAAAGGCTACAGTCATCCGCCAGTCTCACGACAGATTCTGCCCAGCAATCGTCAAACTAATTGATTGAGTTTGAGTTTTTCGAGAATTGATAAATTACAATATCGACCGAGCATTTCTCTTACACGATAAATAAACCACCTGAAAGATCATACAAAAAATAGATACTAAATCTTATATTTTTGAGATATATTTTCACAAAATTTTAAAAATTCTTTGAGTAGGAAGAAACAAATTTGTTTTCAATATACTTCTATGATAGTCTTCAGCTAATTATGAAAAGAATCGAAATTAATTAAACGAACAGAACTCGTATTTTTCTGGAAAAGGTATTAACCTCATTAAAAATACTGAACTTCTCTGATAATTAATATATTTTCAGCCACTCTTAAGTGCTATAGATAGATACGCTTTTATATTTTGCTCACACATGTTGATGAGAGCAATTAATGGCAAAATCTCAATGAGAAAAAAATTGGAGACCCAAATCTTATTTATTGAAACATATTCACGGTTGTAAAATTAACTTTTCAATTCTGAATGCATTTGATGAGTCATAAGTAAATATTTGAATGATAAAATGGAGATACTTAAAAAGATAAGCAAGTGCAAGACAATGGAAATATTACACTTTAAATAGACAAAAGATCGATCATGTAGATCATAATAGGAAAATGTCTTTAACAAGAATAAAAAACAGAAGCGTTACTATTTATAGTTAAGCAAATTTCTCATAATAAGTAGTATCTGTTAATTAAAAAACTGCTTGATTTTTATTAAATTCAGTAATTCATTTTGAAAAAAATACAATCGAAAGCTTATCGTTTTGAAAGAAATCATATTATGAAGTTTAAAAATCAATTCCTATATGAAATATAATTTAAAACTTAAATACTGCACGATCATGCAAAAACAGTAAGTTGGCCATTCGGTTTAGGGCAAACATTAATCAAAGTCAAGATTCTAAATTCCTTCATTAACTGATTTGAGTTTTGAAATCCAATCATTAAAGTAATCTCTTACATTGACAACCGGATCCGATTCAAATTTTGAGCACAGAGATGTTTTGAATCTTTTATCAAATGCAAATGCCAAAGGTATGACAGATACTCTAACAAGATAATTGATTGAATTTACAACATCATGCATCTCATAATAAGATTCTTCCATCCAAGAGTATCTTTCCAAATATAATATTAGAATATCCCTGGTCTTGTTTCGGATTTCAGCTACTCTGTCTTTTAAGCATGCAATCAAATAATTTGACATCATCTTGCAAACAAATTCATTATTCAATCTTTTTTCTAACAATTCTAGGATGTTGTATTTTATTCTCCACGTGACATTATTGGTAAAATTTTTAATCAAAGGAATAGTTATATTTTTAAAAAGATCACCTGTCAAGTTCAGGAGAATCTTCTTTACTTCCCAGCTTTCATCCTGAACCAACTCTTTCAATATTTCTTCATTGTGGATTTGGTCTATTACATTTGCAAGATAACTACTTCTAACCACCTCCGAGGGGTCTTTAAGAAGATCTAAATGATCCAATGTTTTGAGTTGTTTGCTGATATGAATTCTTATTTCCTCAACCATGTCCTTTTTTAATTCATTTATGATCTTTTGCTGATCCTCCAACCTGAAAAAGGCAAGACACAGGGCCAATTTTAATCTGATCCTATAATTATTGCAAATCAGAATTTCATTTAAAACAGACGTATCTGTTAGCATCGTTAAAATGTCTATCGATAGAATTTTATTGGCAGTATATTTGTTGTTATATAATAGCATCAATATTTTTAAAAGCTCTTCCTGAGAAAAAATCATTGACTCTTTGATCGAAATAGCTGCTTCTTTGACAACTTCACACATTCCATCATTTAGGCTATTCATTAAAAATTCCTTTTTGTTGCTAAAATTTATTGATTTAGCTATAAAAGCAGCAGCTTTTCTGTGGAAATAAAATTTTGAATTTTGTAAATATGTAAGATATTCAAAATTAAAATTGCAGCTCATAAAATAAGTCATCATTGGTAAAGTTTCATCATATCTTTCCAGGATAAGCAATTCATAAAGAGGAAGATGGCTATAACAAGGCGTCATATTTTTGAGTTTTAAGAGAAACTTGTCTGTTAATTCTTCAGTTAATCCTATTTGACTTTTGATTTCCAAAATTTCGAGTTCGTTCATGGGCAAGAAGATTTTTTACAAATTCGAATTTGATTAAAAAAAATAACAGTAAATCTTTAAAGATTTAAAAAAAGAACGAGTTATTAAAACATGTATTTTAAGATTTTGCTAGAACTAAACAATAATGTTATTGGATACTTCATTCTTATCATGATGATCTCAATTAAAATTCAACAGGCAAAATAGATAAAAAAAATGAAAATAACAAATTGTTTTGTACAGAAAAATTTTATGTTAACATTTTTCAATGGAATTTGTTCAGAATGAATTTCAATATTGGTGTTATAAATAGCACCTTGCATATATATATAGATATATTAATGTTTTTAAATGATGATTTTTCATGAAAAAGTCTTGGGACGACCGATTCTTTTATGATTTATTCATTGATAGCACAATCTATGTCCTTTATATTAAAATATTACATTTTAATTACTTTGAGAAATAAAGTTGTTGGATTGAAAATTTACTAGATGCAATATTTTAGTCCCATATTGTAGTGATTGGTATCTAAAATCCGGAGATGACGGATATTGTCATTATGGTATTTATGGATTTGCTAAATAAATACATCCATTATTTAATAAGTGAATTTCTTAATTCTCTAGGTCGACATGATTTTGTTAATTAATTCAGATTTAAATATGATTATCAAAATATACTACTACACAACATTCTTTAATAAAATCAGTCGGATCTTTACCATCAAACTTGATAAATAGATATACTTCGATCTATTTATATAATGATTACATATGCTTGAGAATGCAGACAAATATTATTTTTGTTTCCTTAAGCATGATCAAAAATGAAAGATGGAGTTGTATGAAATGATTCGTAAAAAATTTTCTGTCATTCTAATCAATCATATTTTAAAAGAAGTCTCGTCAATCATTTTCCCTATCATATGACCCGTCAAGGAAATGGTCACAAAACGATTAAAGTAAAATAGATTATATATGTAAGTTGCGCAAACTGTTATGAGAAATAAATCATTTGAATTCACCTTGAATATCATATTATTTGTTTAATGCTGTTATCATTAGAAGATATAAACATTAGGGGTATTTATTTTAATTTCAATAATAAGAATTTATTAAATGGGTAATCTAATAATTATCAATTCTTCTTTGATTGATTCCGTGTCAATTCTCTTATCTATGCCCTCTGATCTAAGCATTAACTGCTGAAGACTCACATGGCTGTCCGTCTTTTCGATACCCTGTCGTCTTTCAAATGAAATAGACTCCAGAGTTTTCTTGAGTAGAATAGACTGAATGTATGCTTTGACTTTTGGCTCAATTCCAATCTCTTTGCTATACTTATTATGATATTTCGTTACCAGCCCTTCCCAAGTCATTACGTATGGAATTAGATTCACTTTGCACTTGTAAATCAATGATTAATTCATTTGCTAATAAATCGTATTTTCTAGTTTTTTCATTTTCAAGTTGAGTTAATAAGTCAAGATTGGTAATTCCAACCTCGATCAGAATTATTTCATTTTTCTTTTTATCATGAAGAAGATGTCTGGACTATCATGTTGTGATTCCTGTATTTACTCGAATCTCGACATTTTCATTTGCTACAACTTCTTGAACGGAATGGGATTTCAATTTTCTTGTCTTGTTAATTCCGAATCTCCTGGGCAGAATTTGTCGTGAGACGGATGACTGTAGCCTTTACGTGGTTGCCCAGATAAGTAACACACTTATGTGTTTAGGAAACTAATAACAGTTTATATCAGAACGTCACAGCCAGCAGACTCATAAAAAGAAAAACCCGAAAAAAGGGGAGATGGGGCCGGATGATGATCGAAAGGATCAACATGCGGGAGCAGCATGGATAAAAAAGGACTTGCCCGAAGCTCGAAAGAGTGGGCTTAGGATTTGTTCAAAGTGCCTAGGACCTCAGTAGGAGGTTTAGAATTTCCTCCTATTGAGGCACAGGCGCTTCTAGTTGAATAAATTTCGTTTTTTTTAATTCCGAATCTCCTACACAGTGATAAATGTATGCACCTTAACACTTAATTATGCCTTCTCATGTAATCATGACCTAGAATACGGTTGCATTTAGTAGCAAGATGATCTACTGTCATTGGCACAGCTTTGCAATGTGGGCATCCGACTTCGTCCCCAAAGAATATATTTCTATCCTGAAGGAAGCAATAGGCTCCTTCATCTCTTGGCTTCATATTTCCTTTGGTAAGCCACACTGAAGAGAATTTTAATCATAGTATAATTCAAGATCTTATATCATTAGTGGAGTAATTTAATCAAATATTTTATGTGATAGATATAGGTTCAAATATTTACAAATTGCTATTATTCAGGAGCATAATTATTGATAGAGCAAAACTTATTTTGCTTAAATTTGTAATAGGGCTAGAAACCTAAAGCTCAACAAGGATCACGAAAAAATTGAATAAATAGTTGAAATATTATTGATTAGCACTAATACCACCATACCATTTAATAAAAAAACGGTATTAAACGAATTTTGGTTCATTAATTTAATGTAGGAATAAATAATCGATGAAACCTCATTTTCAAACGGATTGCAAAAACGTACACTCTCAGGAACGTAAAAAAGGGACTGATCTTTCCAAATTCAACCCTTATCATAAACTGGATAGCTTTGATTATCTGGAGCGATTATAATTTCATATCAAATGGTACTGGTGGCATGAATTGAAACAATAACACATAAAAGGAATTAATCAACCACCATTTTCAAACCAACAATCACTATATATACACCGTGAATATATGTCGTAAATACTCAAGTATTAGAGATATACTTCTACATCCTATGTAGTGACTGCAGACTAGTATTACAGGCAATTGCAGCCTAAAGTATTCCTTATAAAAATATTTCGGAGCGTTAAGATAAGATTAATCAGACCTTAAACTGAAAAGCCAAGATTCGCACTATAGATAAAGTACATACTACCGAAGACAGTACAAATATTACTTTCCTTTTTGGAGTAGTTTAGTGTTTTTTGCGACTAGAAAAAATATAGAGGCAGTTAATACAAACCATATTCAATAAACATAAAAAAATCAATCTAAATATTACATCTGTACAATAGTGACACTTGAAAGATTAAAGGAAATCACATATGTACCGATTATTTCTAGTAAATCTACCAATTAGGACTATGTATAATTAAACCTGATTCGACCGATCGACTTAAATAAATTACTAATCACCAAGGAGCTCTGATGACTAATAATATACAATAAATACCTTTATGAATTTTTGGAATATAACACTAGATGTCAAGATTAAGAGCAAAAAACAACGATTCACTTATACTCAAAATCAGAAAGATTATCATATGAACTTTTTCATATTTTCTCTATCAAAAGAACAGATTTTTCAGATTTGAATTTTGCGTTCTAAAATTTATGGCTATTAAGTCAAGTCAATATGAAACCCCAAACTCTCTATAGATCTAATAGACAATACAACGTCTGGTGATGTATTATATGGCTTTGATTGAAATTCTTCGATTAGATTATTTTATCTGAATAAAAATGTATTATTATCTAAAAGATTGAAGGGATAAAAAAAGAATTCGATCATGAACATTAGCAATAATAGTATCATTGAAATTGTTATATGCATCGACTAATTGAAATTAAGTTAAATTTATAAATAGCTGCATCATCACTTGATACATTGTGCGTGAAATATTAGATTATTCTGTTGAATTTAAAAAAATAAAAACATAAATAATATCCAACTATCAACTCATTCGAAACAGCCACTATATACTTTTATATGCATTATCGAATTATGTATCTTCAATCGATACAAGCTATCCTTTTTAAGAATAAAGCATTTTAAAAATTATTTTGAGAACGGTGTAGAATATTATAAATACATACTAATCATTCAAAATTTTCTTAAATAAATGGAATCATAATCATCTTTAGACCTTTTTCGGCATCTTGACAGACCAGTTTGAATTCATACCATTAAAATCTTTAAAAGTTCTGAAATACTTGGAAACTATGATGAAATTTTGATTTGATATTTAAAATATAAAGGGGTTTGTTTGCGGTAGATAATTTTTTTATAATCAAGACATTTTCCATTGAGTTTTTTTTATTGCCCTTTTTTTATTGAAAATATTTGAAAAATTTTTGTGAATTTTATTTAAAGCCCGTAATGGCAGCTGGAAAAAAGAAGAATACCAAAAGTGAGATTGAACACATACAAGATGAGGATTTCAGTTCTGAAGACATTGAAGCTTACAAGCCTACAACCAAAGAACAGGAGGAATTGGTGGTGGAGTATGAAGCTTATAATTTGTTGGAGTACATAGATCTTGAATGGCCTTCGGCTACAGTTGATGTTATTGATTCTAAAATATTTTTGGGAACATGTCCAGGGCAAAATGCAAAAAATGGACCAGAGATTATTCAAATTGATTTAAAATATACGAATTTTACTAAACTGAATTTCAAGAAAATAAAAGTTGATGAACCAATCAACAAATTGAGAATTCATTAATATATATTTGCTATAAGCGACAATTATTTGACAAAGTGGGATTTAAATAATAATTTTGTTGGCAAAATTCATGGACAGTATGGATTTGCTTTATTCTTGGACTCTGATAAGATATTTGTCGGAAATAGAAAAGGTTTCTTTGAAATATATGATTATGCCCTCACTCTAATAAAAAAATTCAAGGCACATGAAAGCTCTATAGAGTCAATTAGTGTTTTCAATGACAAGATTTTTACGGGGTCTACAGATCATAAAATAAAGATTTCAGATATGGCAGGAAATACCATTAAAGTGATACAAGGTGTCTCAGATATAAATTGTTTGGACGTGAGAAACAACAGAATTGTATATGGTGATGATAACGGTGTTGTTTATTTATATGATTTGAACCTGAATGCTATAGAGACCATCGAATGGCATAACAGTCCGATTTCGTTAATCAAATGGAAAGATGACGAAGTTTTTATTACTGGATCAGATGAACAACTATGCATCTGGGATACCAGTCTAATTGATGAGAATTCCGAGTATCACAAATATCTTTTGTTTGTTCATCAAGGCCAACGTATGTTTAAAGACTGTTGTGTGGAAGATACTAGAATTATATGTACTTCAGAAGACGGAATTTGCCTTTTCGAGCCAGTATGTTTTTTGGATCAGCCCGACATTCAATGATAATACGTTTTATTTATATCAGAGCACATTATTAAAAAATTTGATGGATATTTTTAATTTATTTTACTTTCATTTTTCAAAACCCCCAAATTTATTTATTGAACATATAAATTTGATTGGATTTTCTGTCCACATCACGTTTATAGACAGTCTCTTTGTCCTAAATTTAGGGATCGTGAGAACATATTGATAAATACTAATTTTTTGAAACATAGGCAAAAATAATACATGCATTCGGAAGACTTTTATTCTTTTGTTCAGATTATTATTTGATTTTGCATCTCTAATCTATTCTACAAAGACTTTATTCTTTTGTTCAGATTATTATTTGATTTTGCATCTCTAATCTATTCTACAAAGACTTTATTCTTTTGTTCAGATTATTATTTGATTTTGCATCTCTAATCTATTCTACAAAGACATGGTGCTCTTCAAGCCAGATTTTTTTTTGTTATATATACATGATATTCCCCATTATACCTTAGGGTTAGCTTGACATTTTTTAATAATAAATGTAAAGATAAATTAAATAATGGGTTGTTCCGATGTCTTTCAAAGTTTATTTCATATGTTGATCTGTTGAAACAAGAAATGCAGCACAAATTTAATCCAATACCAAATAATTGCTTGTTAATAGTAAATGAATATTGGTATGAATCTAAAATTAGTAAATTTTATTAAAAGAACCTTATTGGATATAAATCACTGGTTGATATAGAGTAAGATCAATAATATTTTCGAAAAAATGATCGGATTTGTATAATCTAAATACAGAAAACAAATTAAACGGACCATTATTCATATGATTTGAGGGCCTTTAAAATGTGATCATGTGAAAGGTGTTTCAATGAACAACTTTGGTTATTGGATAAGTTTGTCTGATTCTTTCTGAAAGGTTGCTTGAAAAGAGCAAGTATCGCATACAAAGAAAATATGTCTAGACAATCAAAATTAATTCTTTCAGGGATCATCTTAAGATGATTTTAAAAATCAAGGTTTTCCTAAATATAAATTCACTCTTTAGTATCAGAGTTGTAATATAATAACTGAGTTAAAATCAATTGAAGAAATGATTTCATTCAAATTGATGATTACATGAAGTCTATTAAAGAGCAATGAATCTAAAAAATTTTCTGCGAATACAAAATTTAAACTCCCAAAATATAAAACAGTGTGCCAGAACATCCTAATACATTCGTTGGTTGTAAAAATGTGTACAAGTAAAGACTCACGTGATTGAAACAAAGATCCATATTTCTATAGCTTTGTATGGAATGATAAAAATGGTATTTCTAGAAATATTATCTGATGTGAAGAGTGTTCAATACTTTATTGGCTTATATAGCTGGTTGACTGATGGCTTAATAAGCTAATCTAAAGTATAGACTTTGGAAGCAGCTAATCAAATATGAACCTTTATTATGATCCAATCGTATTTAAAATCCTAGACAGAAATACAGAATTTATTAATTAAATTATATCGTCTAATTCTCTAGAGTTGAATGCATATTTCAACAAAAGTAACATTATTAATTTAAAAATTTTCTTGATTTATATTCTTTATGTGAACTAAAGAAATTTGACGGTCATTCAACTTGCTGCGATTAATATCTAACTATTTTGAGTAAATCTTTTATGACTTTCGAACCATGATATGTTTCAGTTTGTGATTGATCATAAATAAATGACTTGTGAAACTAACCATAAAAACTTGCAAAATGGTGTAAAATTAACAATCACATTGTTATTTATATAAAATATATATTATATTAACATTATTCAATACGTCTCTCGGATTTAAAAGCTTTTCAGAAAAAATTTTGCATATTATCAGTGCAACTATTGATTTTATGAGATTGATCGTAGAGAAAGAATTTATTTAATGGGTAATCTAAAGAATATCAATTATTCTTTAATTGATTCCGTGTCGATTCTCTTATCTCCACCCGATGATCTAAGCACTAACTGCTCAAGACTGACATGGTTGTCCGCCTCTTCAATACTTCGTCGTCTTTCAAATGAAATAGACTCCAGAGTCTTCTTGAGTACAATAGACTGGATGTACGCTTCGACTTTAGGCTCAATTCCTATCTCTTTACTATACTTGTTGTGGTATTTCGTTACCAGCCCTTCCCAAGTCATTACATATGGAATTATGTTCACTTTGCACTTGTAAATCAATGATAACTCGTTTGCTATTAAATCGTATTTTCTAGTTTTTTCATTTTCAACTTGAGTTAATAGGTCAAGATTGGTGATTCCAACCTCGATCAGAGTTATTTCATTTTCTTTTTATCATGTAAGAAGATATCTGGTCTGTCATGTTGTATTTTAATGTCAGTCTTAATTCTTGTATCTACTCGAATCTCGACATTTTCATTTGCTACAACTTCTTGAACAGAATGGGATTTCAATTTTCTTGTCTTCTTAATTCCGAATCTTCTACACAGTGATAAATGTATGCATCTTAATACTTCATTATGCCTTCTCATGTAATCATGACCAAGCATACGATCGCATTTAGTGGCAAGATGATCTACTGTCTTTGGCGCAGCTTTGCAATGTGGGCACTTGACTTTTTCTCCAAAGAATATATTTCTATCCTGAAGGAAGCAATAAGCTCCTTCATCTCTTGGCTTCATATTTCCTTTGGTAAGCCATACTGAAGAGTCTTTAATGGAGGCAAGTTCATGATCACAGACCCTAAACAACCTTTCGTGGAGTTGTTTGCTTTTAATGTTGGTCATTAGGGATTTAATTTGTGATTCATAAAGAGATTCTTTGGTAATCTCGCCTTCTGTATTGTACTTCAGTCTTATGTATTTGTCAATTGTTGAGAGATGTGTCTTATTGTCTTCTTCAACCTTAATTATGGCATTACGCCTTAAGGACATACTTCTCGATCTCTCCAGGGAATTCTTTAATTGGAGGAGCATACTCTCACTCTTATGCTCAATATTGGACATTCCTCTTCCCATCATTTCTCTTGGCAAATACAGCCTTTCTTTGTTTGCTGGCTGCAAGTGAACTTTGTATTCCATTAGTACTTTCCTAATGGATTCATCGAGTTTGACATATTCTTCGGTTCAAGCTTTAGTACTCCTACATGGTAGTTAATCACAGACACTGCATGCTCGTTTATCGCTTTGAATAAATTCTTTGCATTCAGTTTGCTTTCACACAAATTCTTGACTCTTTTTAAAATTTCATTTCTTACTTTTTCAAAGGAATCTTTGGATATTGTGCTACTAGCTGTCTCAAGAATTCCCAGAGTACTTGTAGCTCTCTTTACCTTCCAAAAGTGTAGCATCTGATTCACAAACTTTGCTATTGGTTGCGGATTTGGTCTTATTCATTTCCAAACCAATTGCATTAAAGAATGAATTTGTCATATCATTCTTTCAAGTTCTTCTTCAGATTCAGCAAGTAATTTCAAATCGTCAATGAATAAAAGGTGGTTTGTAATATACATATCAGATTCGGCTTTAACACCGACTTTCTGATATTTGGCACTTAGCTTTCGGCTTAGTGGATCCATGCATAAAATAAATAAGAGAGGCGACAGGCTGTCTCCCTGTAAGATTCCTCTCTCTAACCTTTTCTCTAGAATTGATTCTCCGTTCAATCTGACATCAACTTTCCACTTTGAAATAGTGTCCTTAAGGAAGCTTGTGATCCACTGAGGGAATTTCAGGCTCTCTATACATTTGATAAGGTAGTCATGATCGACCGAAATCAAACGCCTTCTTGACAGCTATCCAAGCTTAAGAGTTGGAATGCTCTTTGTTGATAGCAAGATTTAACAATGCTTGCTCTTTTGCTTCTTGGACCATTCTTACAGTTCCGAGTTGGTTTTCACTCAAGAGACCTCTAAACTCAACAATGTTTTGCATTAATTGCGTAACATATTTAGTATTTAGTTGTGAGTTTATATAGATTTAACCTATAGGTTATAGGCCTGAAATCTCCTCCGTTTTGTGGTTCTCCTTTGGGAATAAGGTATGTGATATCTTTGTAAAACCAATCATCTTCACTTTTAGAATTCACAAAAATGCCTTCGATTATCTCATATAGACTTTCATGAAGAGGTGTCATTTTCTTTAAAAAGAAATTATAGATTTCATCTGGACCAGCAGCTTTCCGATTTGGAAGAAAGCTGATGGTCTTCTGGAACTCTTCAAAGGAGGGGAAGTTGTCAAATTCCCTATCTCCATCTACATGCTCTCTTAGATAATCATTGAATTGATCTTGGCCCCTCTCAGTCTCAGACTTGATCCACATATTGACCAATAGTCTTTGACTTCGAGAACTGGGACATTACTTTCCTTGGTCACCTCACCAGATAAACTTCTATAGAATTGTCTTCTATATAATTCAAAGGATCGGTTGGCTTTGGAGAAGTCTTTTCTCTTCTCATGCATTTCAATCTTTTTCTTATAGATCAAGATCTTTTCCATGATTCGAGAAATTGCCTCAGTACAGTCCATTGAATTCCCAATCTTGAGCTTTTCTTGACTCATAAACGTCATGCATTTTCTCTTGTCCTCTCTGGATAGCTTCTCGTTCTTTTGCGACTTACTAAGTAAATCACTAAGAACTTGAAGATTTAATATCTTTTTATCGATACTTTCTTTCCATTTAGAGGGTACCCAGGTTCATGTTCTCCAATTCGTAGGCCATCTGTACACTCCTGATGGTCGCTGCGATTTCTGTACTACTCGTATGGGGCTTGTTTCGAACATATTCTCCAACTATTAGAATTAGCTACTCTAATGGCTGTCGATCCACTTTCTCATTAGGTGTCTTCCTCGTTCTTTTGTTCATCCACCCTTCGGTAGATGCATCCTCTCGTATGAACTTGAGGAATGCATCCTTTAACCGAATTTCGAAATTTGCATTAGTCAGATTGCAAATTTCTAACGGATTTTCAATCCTTTTGACACGCTTGACTGTGTCCCCATCAAATCTATCAGGACGCCTTGAGACAGCCATCCTTTTAAATTCCTCCAGGTATATGTTTTTCTGGAACTTACCACAGAAGACAGTTAGAGCTCTGGACCAGCCGAATCTAGGCATCCTTCCAAATCTTCTTTGCACAGCAGAGAAAAACTCATTTGGCCATCCAGGATCACACGACTTGATATCGTTGATTAGGACTTCCAAAGAAGTCTTGATGTTAGCTTTCAGATCAGATGGTGTCCTTGAGAGACTCTCCATTTCCTTAATCATCACTTCTTTCTTTGTTTTTCTTTTTCATATTCAAAGCGTTCATTATTTTCCAAACCCATTAGATTGATCGTATAAACCTATTATATTAAAACAGACGGCAGATTTAAATGAATTCATAAATATATTGTATGCCATATATAATTGAAGTTTATTAAAATTAAAATGACCTATTTTTATAGACTTAAGACTTTCTTAATTACTTGTTATCATTGATTTACAAGTGTAAAGTGAACATAATTCCATATGTAATGACCTGGAAAGGGCTGGTAACGAAATACCACAACAAGTATAGTAAAGAGATAGGATTTGAGCCTAAAGTCGAAGCGTACATCCAGTCTATTGTACTCAAGAAGACTCTCGAGTCTATTTAATTTGAAAGACGACGAAATATTGAAGAGGCGGACAATCATGTGAGTCTTGAGCAGTTGGTGCTTAGATCATCGGATGGAGATAAGAGAACCGACACGGAATCAATTAAAGAATAATTGATAATCTTTAGATTACCCATTAAATAAATTCTTTCTTAATTACTTAAATATTCTATACAAATAAAATTTTAATCTTGTCTATGTTAAAACTTAGGAGATTTAGCTATAGATGGCATTTCTATAGTAAAAAAAAGTAATTTATTTTCACTATATTGCTATAGCTAATGAGTGATCGGTGAAAACCTTATTGTCAAACGGGTTGCTAAAAACTTCACCCAAAGGAATGGAGGAAACTTGCCCAGGCCAAGGAATTATCGGAAGAACACTCAACGGATCACTCTAAATTCAGGGCTAAGTCCTATCATACCCTTGTGGGTTTCAATAAATAGGAGCAGCATATATGTTTTATACCCAAAGTGGAATGGCTTTATGTCCATATATAAACACTTTCTTAAACCACCCGGTATTTTTAAACCAAATGCCACACAGAACTCCTATGTGTCGTAAACATTACACCTCTACCTCCTAAGTAGTGGCTGCAGATTTTTTTTACAGACAACTGCAGCCTGCTGTCTTCCTTATTTTTCAAATTCATAAAAATTTTTACAAGGAGTTAAGAAAGAGATTGCCAATCTCTCAATGGAAGCACGAAGTTTCAGCACTATAAAGTGTTTATTAAACCGCAAGACAGTATGAAGATACATTCCTTTCTTGCACTATTTTAAAGTCATCTCGGACCAGGCATTTCTATAGTAAAATTAGATTTCTGAAAAATTTTGTTACCGTTTTAATTTTTACCGTTAATGGCTCAAGTTCAGCAATTAAATTACTTGCTAGCAAATGAAGATAAGATGCTAATTAAATCAACTGATTACTGTCCAAGTGGGGTTGGAACCAATCCTTCAAACAGAAATATTCATGAATATTTAAAATACGGTATAGTTACAATTGACAAGCCATCTAATCCATCTTCACACGAAGTTGTTACTTGGGTAAAAGATATTCTGAAGTGTGAAAAGACAGGTCATAGTGGAACTTTAGATCCGAAAGTTACTGGAGTATTGACAGTTTGCTTAGATAGAGCCACTAGACTAACAAAAAGTCAGCAAAATGCTGGAAAAACGTATGTTTGCGGGATTCAATTTGAAACTCCAGCAACAATATCAAAATTTAAGGAAGCATGTAAAAAATTAACCGGTCATCTATTCCAGAGGCCTCCTCTTATGTGTGCTGTCAAGAGAGATTTGAGATTAAGATGGATATATGAGATAAACATTATAGAATTCACTCCAACCAAAGCTTTGTTTGAAGTTAAATGCGAGGCAGGATCTTATATCAGAACACTATGTACTCATATTGGATTATACATCGGATGTAAAGCTTTTATGGCAGATTTAAGAAGAACTCAAAGTGGATGGACTAACGAGAAAGAATGTGTTACCCTTCAAGATTTAAGTGATTCTTATAATATATTCAAGAACACAAAAGAAGAAAAGTATTTAAGGAAGGTTGTTAAACCATTAGAATCTTTACTGGGTGAATACCCTAGAATAATCATTAAAGATTCGGCAGTTAATGCTATTTGTTACGGAGGCCAGCTCGCCGTTCAAGGCGTATTAAAATATGATCCAGAATTTGACACAAATTCTACTGTGGTTCTTGTTACATCCAAAGGTGAAGCTGTTGCTCTTGTTACACCATTGATAGCTTCATGTCAATTATCTAGTATGGAAAGAGGTATAATAATGAAGACTAAGAGAGTGATCATGGAAAAGGATCTTTATCCAAGAGTATGGGGAATAATGGAAGAATACGAGGTTTTGGCTGAATAATTTAATAAATTTTATTTCTAAACCCAGTTTAATGACACTTTTTGAGAAATTTTTTTTTGGTGGCTGTATACAAGCCTTCTATTGAATATTACGACTTCATTCAATTTTCAGTTCTTGTTTTCCAGATAAAAGCCAACAACACCGCTCTCTGAAAATTCCATAATTTATTTAATTAAACTTTGTTGCCAAAGATCTCATTTAAACATAGCAACGAAAAACGACTCTTATACGATCTTGCTGTATAATATGCACTTTATGGCTCAGGAGTTTGGCTTTTCCATAATAATCTATCTATTTTTTCTTAACTTCTTAAAATTTTTTATCAGAATTTAAAAATAAAGAAAATTACAGTTGTCTGTAACGGAAATTTCCAGCTAGTACTATTGGTCATGCATTTACAATGCATGGTCGTCTTGTGTAGTGTGTTTTTTTTGGAAATAAATTGAATGTGGTTGAAAAATATCCTTTTATATGGAAGGGTATAAAGCCATCGTATTTTGGATATAGAACACTTAGTTTACTAAAAATTATCGAAATCTATCCAGTTGTGGTTGGATTTTTCCTGGTATTGGTGTGATCCGCTTATTGTTTTTTTAGCTTGTCCCGATCAAAGTTTTATAAAAATGAGTCGGTGGACTTTTTAAATAACAATTTGAAATTAGGTTTTCGATTTATAATTGAGTAATTATAGCAATGTAATGAAAACAAATTGGTTTTGTAGAGCCTTCCAATTCATTATTCATTTAATATTTGCTATATTTATTTGAATCTTAAATATCTTATCTTCTTAATACTAATTGTTGTAAAAAGTGAATGATAATTCACCATTGTCCAATTAGCTTATCATCCCTTTGCAATTTTCCAACAGATATAGTAATCATTCGATAATTCTCCTTGATTATCCAATCTTATATGATCGACTAATTAAGATTCAAATACGAAAACCATTTAATAAAATATGTCCTTTTAAATATTGACTTAGTATACCATACTAATAAACTGTAAATATTAGAAGATTGTTCAAATCATATTAATTTTAATATTTGTTTTTTTAATGAATCCAAGAATATAAATTCCCCAATTTGTTCTAATTCTGAAAGAACCGAAATTCATTATTTATTTGTACGTAAAGAAAAAATTTTGTTAATAACTATGAGAATTGAAAACAACGAAACTTAACATATAAAAATATCATTCCAAGAAAACAAATAAATTTATATCATAAACAATTAACTATTGAAAATGCGAACCAAGAGTACTCCTCATAGATTTTAAATAATTAATGAGAACTTTGATAAATAGTATTTCATTGATTTCACGTCTTTTACTGTCTTTACTATATCTTGTGAGCTTGAAAATTGCTCTTAGAAACCAAAACTTTTACAAGTAGAGTCACATATGATGTGTGGGATTCTGATGTGGTTATCCTGAAAATTTTCAGATTTAATGCTTAAAATTAAACTTTCAATGAATTGCTTAAATCCTCATTCATATAAGTAAAAAAGGCAAGATGTATGTTATAAATATAACTTTATTAAACCTTTCTATAAATATATTCTAAATAATATGAAAAGAGATTTTATCAAAACGACAATTTTTAATTAAAACTGAATGTTTAGTTACTTGCCATTTTCAATGCCACATAAAATTTATAATAACCGATATCTTTCATATTCACTTCAAAAAATATTGGGCATTCGTTTCCCATGCTAATAGTGATTTCATCCCCCATAGTAGAAATCTTGCTGATGATCATAACATATTTCTTGGCAATTTCAAGATCGACTGGGGTTGTACAATCAATAAATGTGGAATCATTGGGATACAATTTGACAGAACCAGTGATCGTATCGCCTGATTGTCCAAAACAAACGTAATCTTTCTCACATTGAAATTTAATATAATCACCAAAAAATCCTATCGACTTAGTTACATTTTTAAATTGTGAAGATGATATTTTGACAACGCTATCAAATGTAAATGAAGGTGCTCCATAATTTTCAGAATTCATCTGAAAGAGTGTTATATCATATTCGCATTTAGATTCGACATTGACATGAAGTATTTTCACAGTGGTGGGATTATCCTCACAAGAAAACGTTAATGTACTTGTCTCTTCAAGAGTGATAACTCTTAAAATATTCAGAAGATTCTTAAGTTGTAAAGCAATCTGAACATCTCTGTCGCACCTGTAATTACTAAAAGTTTCAGTAGAAAAGAAAATATCTGCTAAAGATACATGCATCGAATCCATAACTTGAATTGATAGTCCCTTACTTGAAGCTTTTATTTCTACCTGATCCACAACTTCTAAGACAGTCTCAAAAACCTTTTTGAGCATATCAAGTCTCTCGTTGGCAAATGACTTGTTTTCCGGTGTATTTTTCAATTCCATTTCAAATATTGTGGAGTAAAAAACCGTTGAAAAAATTTTAACATAATTATTTTGATTAATTACTAGCAAGTAAAAGAACATGTCAATATAAGAGTTAGGATGAAATTAAATCAGACCAATGCAAAGAAATGGTGTTCTTGTGTTGAATGCATGGTATCATCTATTGATTTCGACAAGGATTACACCCTTACCGCTAGTTATTAATTTCTTTGATCCAAAACTCCTATAACTTTTCTGATTTACATTTATTAAATAAAATCATTTGAACTCTTTGTAATATTTTTCAAGTCTATCATTTAAATAAAAGCATTATCGACTACAATAATTTCCCCATTCGAAAATTTTTCATTGTTCAAGGTTATCATAAAATTGACAAATTTTTTGAAATCAATGGAAAGACTTACATTTCTACCAAAAATAAATCTTTTAAAATAAAAGACAACATTCATTCCAACACATTTATGCTAAACAATTGTCAGATACAGAAGATCTTTTCAACAGAACCAATAGATTTTCTTGAAATTTACAATGGAATGATACCAGTTTCACTTGGAGAATACGAAAATGGTCTGGATTTGCAGCATTTCACCAATGAAGAAATATCTATGTTTAAAACCAAATATTATCTATTCAGCCATTCCAATATTCTTTATAAAATTAAAATTGATGATATTATTAAAGTTATTCAATATTTACAAACCTTTACATCCTTTGAAAACTTTGATTCTGATTTTCAGCTTCAGTCAAAGTGTGCGAAAGATTTTGCCGAATTTCATTTTATTGATGCAAAATCCAATATAAAAGAAAATCTGAACATAAGTTTTTTGTTTTTCTATCTTTTAAAATATCCAACATTGAATGATTTTTACTATGAATGGAAAAAGGCAAATCTATTCTTAGAATTTGATATTAAAGCAAACCTGAAAATAATATTGGATTTCATAAATGAATCATATTTAGATGAAAAAGGCAGAACCATGTTGAAGATAGCTCTGCATAAATTGAAAGACATGTAATTGATTCCCTACCAATCATCATTTTAAAACAGATCGCTATTTTAAATTTTGTTTCGAAGCATAATTCGGAAAAAATTCTAAAAATTGAGGTTCAAGGAAAGTTTGTTTTACTTCTTTATATTAAATGGCATGGAAGGTATCAAATATTTTATAAATTTTTAGAGACTTTATAATTTTTGTTTTTTCATGACTCTTCAATAAAAATTAATGTTTATATAAGTACCAGATACGTCTTGTAACAATGCTTGTTAAAATTATATCAGTAAATATTGAGTTTATTTTTTGAAGTCGTCTTTATTAAATGTTTTCTCAATTGATATGTGGTATCTTTGTATGTTGAATTAAATGTTTTTTATTATGTTCATACTTAATCAATAGGAAATTACATATCTAAATTTTTATTTTCAATTCGCTTATTAGTAGTTAGACAATGATTCATAATAATGCATATTCTAGAATTGATTTGAAAAAATCATGTTCATTATTCGAATAAATATCCTATAAATCGTATTCAAACTGATTGAAATCTATCAAATTAATCAAGTTTAATCCGCCAATAAAAGAAATCATCATTTGCAGCAATGATAAAGACACGACACAAATAGAAAGAATCCAGTTGGTATGGATTATACAATCAAGCATTAGCTCTTTCGTAAAAACACTACCAAAGGATAATCACTGAATTGATTTTTATCAATTTGATAAAATAAAACTAGTTCAAAGAGTATTGAAAGAAGAGTAATTATTATTATTTAATAAAGATGTTTAATTCAAATTGTGTTACAGGAGCTAAAAATTATAAACCTGATGCTAGTTTGATTGGCTTATGTAATCGAGAAGGATTCATATTACAAAATAGAAGTTAGATTTCAAGCATTATTCAAAATTTTGTTTTAAATCATTCCCCAAATGAATTTTTTTAGCCCAGAAGTTTCTTATCTTTGCAAATTGTTGATAGGCCTTTGATGCGATGATCGAGTCTGCTAGATGTATTAGAAAATTAAAAAGCCTCTTTATTTATGAAGCATTCAATCAAGAATGGTTAGGTCAAATTCGGAATTGTCATTATTAAGAATGTCAAATGATATATTTGGCAGTAACATAATTTAAAAATTCTATTCTACATATAAATTTCCGGTACAGTCAATAAATATCAGCTAAAATTAATTAATAAGTCTTAATTATGGCTGCTTTGTATTTATATCGACAGGAATTATGAGGCATATTGATTCTATTTTAATTAGTCCCAATTTTTGGATGCTCAGCCACATCATAAACCATACTTGAACAAATAATATTCAATAAACATTTGCAATGGTTTGACAATATTACTCGTTAAATCTTTTAACCGAATTTACTACTACAGATCCTTCCTCTAGCTTTCGTGGCCCCTCTACTCTAGTCAACCTAAACAAGTTTTAATCTAATGAACAAACCAAACTCCTTAACATGATGCTTAATCATCATAATAATTTAAGATTCCTGACGAATAATTCACATTTACAAATCGGATTATTTCAAGATATATTAATTTTTCTTCAGAGCATCTAATAAATCAAGCATATAATTTATTGCATTGTCGATTTTGCTATATTCCTCATCATCCTTGATATACTTCGGGTCAAAATCTGCTAATCCTTCAATCTCATCGCCTTTGTAAACAACTGTATCGACTCTCTCGGAAATAACAGGATATGAATTCCCATGTAGCCTTAAATAATGATTGGTATTTACCTTGTCGTCATTGTGCAGAGTTATTTTAAGCTGAATGGTGAATTCGCCCCATCCTTGTTCAATTATTTGAAATGGGGCTTCGGCAATATTTATATAAGGATTATGAAAAGAATCATGTAAACGAAATTGTACCGCTTTAATCATCCCTGGTGGTGCAGTGACATAACATTTCCAAATATGACTTAATTCTGGAAAGGCTCTTTCACTCTCTGGGATCAAGTCCGATGTAGAGCCTATTATAATTTTGCATGTGTGATAGCCCTGCATGGGAAAGAAGATTTGATGGAAATAAAAATTTTAATAAAATTTGAATTTTTTATGTACTTTAAATGTTGTAAAATGGATAACAGAACATTTTCTTTCAAAGGAAATTAAAATATTTAGTATTATTTTTGTTGAAATGGAAACACCCATAATGATCGACTCACTAGTTATTACTAACAAATTTGGAGGATTAATTTATTTCACTGAAAAAAATGAAAGCCATAGTAAGTGTATGGTCACTGCTAGCGTAATTCATTCATTATACGAAATCACAACTAGTTGCTTTAATAGTTCGGATTTTTTTGAGTTCATTGAATATGAAAAAAAATCAATTGCAATATTCAAAACCATGTCTAATGTTTCCTTTATATTCTTCTGTGATAAGAAATCATTCATTTACATTAAAAGCATTTTTAGAGATGTTTATAGACATTTTTGCGAGACTATTTTAACAGATCCCTTATATAATTTAAATATGCCGATTAAAAATTCAAAATTTCAACCCGAAAAATATTTGAGTGATTTCAAATAAGTTCTATGTAGATTAATAAAATAAATTTTAACATTTGATTTACTATTTTTTCCATTCGATGTGTCTTTGAAATAACAGGCCTAATGGATGATGCTAGATTCAAACTTTTAAAATTTTTCGAATATAAAAGCAACACTTTATTTATTTTGTGAAGATGGCAGCAATTCCTTTAATTAGATAGTTGCTAAACCCCTGTTAAAGGTGAAATCCTAAATTCTAGAGATAAGTTACCAACTTTCATGTCCAAACACCCTTCAATTACTTAGGACAAGATGAATATTGTACGCTTAAATTGTGGATTCATCATCAATTGCAATCACATTTTAAACTTCAAAGCCTAAATAATCTAAGACATTAGCTTCTTCAAAACTTCTTTCTTCTGGTATTATTTCTTTAATAAGCATAGCCGATTTTCTCGATTATTTTGAGAGGAAATACAGAGAATATAATGTTTAATAAGATTCTCATATAGTGATTTATGAGAGTGATGCCAAACAAATTAGATTATCATGCTTTTTGAATTGTTAAATGGATATTATGATTATTCAATGGTTTTACATTGATTATTCATTCAATAATAATTTAATTGACCAACTAAAATATAGATACAAAAATCATTAATTAAATATACATCCATTAAATATTGTTTAAGTGTACGATGAAAAATCTTTTAAATCTACCATGGATCTTCTAATATGAGATTCTAAAGTCCAATCTGCCAGATATTCTGATTCCAAAGCTAAGACCTTTTGATTGATCCTATTTAAATAGTCATTCGCTATTTTTGAAACTAAATGCATGGTCACTATTTGAGCAAATGTGAACAAGTAATTTTAGGATGTATTGGGATTGAGTGGTGTTGTTCAAGAATTCGATTTTATAAGTAAATTATTTAAATCTGTGAAAGAAGTTACTGTCCGAGATGACTTTAAACTAGAGCAAGAAAGGAAAGCATCTTAATACTGTCTTGCGGTATAATAAACACTTTATAGTGGTGAAACTTGGTGTTTCCATTGAGAGATTGGCAATCTCTTTTTCAACTCTTGTGAAAATTTTTATGAATTTGAAAAATAAGGAAGACAGCAGGCTGCAGTTGTCTATAAAACAAGTCTGCAGCCACTACTTAGGAGGTAGAGGTGTAATGTTTACGACACATAGGAGTCCTGTGTGGCGTTTGTTTTCAAAATGCTGGGTGGTTGTCGAAAGTGTATGTATATATATATGGACACGAAGCCATTCCACTTTGGATATAAAACATATATGTTACTCCTAGTTATCGAAACCCGGCATGGTATGATTGGGCTTAGCCCTGAATTTAGAGTGGTCCGTTGAGTGTTTTTCCGTTATTGCCTGGGCCAAGTTTCCTCCATCCCTTGTGGGTGGAGTTTTTAGCAACCCGTTTGACAAAAAGGTTTTCACCGATCACTCACTAGCTTAAGAAATATAGTGAAAATAAATTACTTTTTTTTTTGAACAAGTCATGTTTAATAAAATATTTTTAGTTTAAAACTTTACAAACAGGGTCTTGTAAGCCTATCAGTGAAGAGTTGTATTGGAAGATTGGATGATTTTGTAGAATTATAATAAGAATAAACTCGGTTTGGTTTGATACATTGTAGAAAATATCTACGTTGAATTGATCAAGTTTGAGATATAATATTTTGAATTTAGTAAAAGATTGGGTTATAAATTAATTGGCAATTGGATAAATTAGTTAAAGCATCCAGGTATGATACAAAAAGACGACTTCATTGTCGATTTCTAAATTAATAGAATTCAATATTTGTAAATCCCATCTTCCAACCTGTTAAATGAGAAAATTTAAGATAAAATGCTAAGAAGATCACGATTTATTTGATAAGCTGTTAAAAATTATTTAAACAAAATTTATTTTAAAAAAAGCAATTTATATTTTTATCGCTAATTAATGATTGGTGAAAAACTTTTATCTAACGGGTTTCAAAAAGCGTCATCTGGGCCAAAGAAAACGTTGCCGAACCAAGACATAATAATACTCAACTGATCTTTCTAAATTCAGACTCAGCCCAATCATATCCTGATGAGCTTTGATAATTAAAAACACAATATATACTTTATATCCAAAGTGGAATGTCTTTATTTCATATTCAAGAATGTTCTTAAACGCAAATAATTTTTATACTAAGTGCTGTGAAGGACTCCTATGTATTGTAAATACACAAGTGTTACACCTCTACCTTTAAGTAGTGGCCTCAGACTTTTTTTACAGACAATTACAGTTTGTTATCTTCTTTAGTTTTGAACTCATAAAAATTTTCAAGGAGTTAAAAACAAGATAGCCATTCTCTTAATGAATGCATCAAGCTTTTCCAGTACAATAAAATTCATACTATTCATATCATAAGACTGGAAGATAGCATTTTTTTTCTTGCTGCAGTTTACTGTCACATCAGACTTCATTTATTGAATAAATATGAGTTCAGGCAATAGATTTTTAGATTTGTCATTAGAGGACAGAATGTAAGAAAGAGTTTACCCAAAGCTCAAAAGCGTCTGGATACAGAGTTGTTCTAAGCATCCAAGATTTTGGAATGGGCTAAATATTCTCCTGCAATATACAGATGCTTCGCTTTGAATAAATTTAGTTTTCTTTCTAAGTTCTTTAAGATTTTATGAGTCACAAAAATAAGTAAGATATCAGATTTTGGCTATTTGTAATACTAGATTTTAGTCACTAATTAGGAGATAAAGATCTAGTGATCGTGTATTTTAAGAGAAATAGTCGTTGTTTTAATTTTCTTTGATTTCCAAATACTTAGTGTTAGTAAAGGGAATGGTTTATGAACTTACATAACCTGAACATGAAATATATACTTGCTTCTAGTTATCTAAAAGTGGAAAATGTGATTGTGCTGGGATTTGTTCGAAACCAAAGTTCTTTTCTTGTATTTTTTAGCACTTTTTTTGGTTTTAGCGAAGCTCTCTTCATCAAGGTAAAGTTTTTAAAAAGCTGTTAAACAATAAGATTTTCACTGACAAATCACTAGCCATGATAATATAGTCAAAATAAATACCTTTTATAGTATTTTTTTAAATTACTTTAATATAATATAAAGTATTAAGATTGATGTAAAATGGTTCGATTCCATATTTCACAGCTTTCCTTGTCCTTGAATCTTCAGAAATTACTACAAACTCAAAATATCTTGTTAAATGCACCTATCTCTGTGTATCTATGATACATCGGTTATCTTTAGGAAAAATAAATAACTTTCAAAATGATATCCTTTTATATTATTTGATCTGATAAATCTTTTTTCGTAATATACACACGACAATCTTTTGAGTCAAGATGAACCATTATACAAATATACACATATTACTTTTAATGATAACGAGTATTGAATTATATTTTAAGTCACTGATATTTATTTATTTATTTTGAAGTAAGAGCACTTTCCGAAATCTTTTTATAATAAAAACTTTCAAATTCATTAAATTCCAATTCATTAAAAAAGATCTCAATCACATACAATTCATTATCCTTTGCTTTATAAATTAATATTTTGTACTTTTGATCAAGAATAAATGGGTTGCTTAACAATTTTCTGGTTACTAATACGCCAGCATTCAATATGTACTTCATTTTTTCGCGAAGTAGGATTTTCGAATGCTTCTCCATCTTGTTTGTAAATACATCAAAATATGTTATTATAGTTTCCACACAATAAACATTATCAGGCAATAAATCTTCAATATTTGCAAACCTAATTTTGGATGATCTAGGATTTAGCTCGTCGTTTCTAATTTGATTCGAGGAATCTTTATAAATATTGATCTTATCTAAAGAAGTCGTTTCTTCAAAAGGTTCTATATTGCCATTAATGTTGCTTTCCTTATTTTGAAGATTATTATTATGCTTTGAATGATTATCGAATGTTACATGTTCTTTTATGAGATCATTTGGATGTGAAGGATTGTTGTCAGACATCTCTCCATTAATATCCTCGACATTCCCACATTCATTATTTTCGTTATGAGATAGATCTTGATCTAAATTACTGTCGACAAGGAAATCCGAAACCATAGGATCAAAATTATTATCATCATTTTCAATATTCTTTTCTGGATCTATAATCTCAGATTCTTTTAAATTACAATTTTGCTCACTTTTTAAAATATTGTTCGACTGAATGCCTTCTTCATCATGAGATGTTTGATCTTGTGGATTCTTGTTAATTTCCCCTATAGACTTCATCCGATTCTTGATGGTTGACAACATCTTTTCTGATGTTATTTCTATTATATCACCTTCAAGTGAATCATGCATATAAGCTTCCTTATAGATATTAGTAGCATGAATTCGTATATTCACAAAATAATAATATTTGTTGCCCTCAATTTTATTCATAAGCTCTTTATGAACACCAAAAAGTTTTATAAAAAAGACAGAGCTATAATTAATGCGGCCATTGTCAAATGGGGCACCCAGTGAATAATCTGTTATGCAAATTACCGGTTGTATAAAATTTTCAAAATGTACAACTTTGCCTATAATATTAAAAAATAAATTTTCCTTCAGGCTGACCATTTCTAAATTTTTCTTGTTGCTAAGAATCTCCATCTCTAAACGATGTTGAAAGCTTGATCTAAATAATTCCATCATCTCGTTTTCGTATGATGGGATATTGGATGGTTCTAATCTGATTATTTCGACAGGTTTCAGTATTATGGCAAAGTCTTTATTACTCAAGACTTTGACATTCTTTAAAACTAATATGTCTTCCTTATTATACAATTCTTCCCCGAGGTTAAGATATTTTATATATTCATCTTTTGTTATAAAAGCTTTTAATTCAATCTTATCTTTATCATCTCTCAAGACTAATGAAAATAAATAATCGGTTCGTTTTGTTTGAATTATTGGCTTAGATTCTTCAACATATGCAATGATATTCGAATATTTAGTTTCGCTTAGATCTGAAATTCTTTTATAAAGATCTCTGTATATTTTAACGGAAGATTTGAAAATGATTGTCTTCTCGGAATTTAACTCCACTACATCTTTATCGGCACAAGACACGAGAGCTTTGTCAAAATATCCATGCGTCAAATAATCGTTCTTATTTTGAAATATTATTTTAAAAATGCCATCTTGTGAAGAAAGAATGAGTGTTTGACCGTCTGAAGCTTTTAAGTCTCCTCTGATAATCATTTTTTCAGAGCTAAAAATATTTTTATAAATAAATTTTAAAGAGATTCTCGAGGAATCATTCTTGACTCAATTGGATTTAGAACTTTAGAGATATCATTTCTAGTAAAATTGGTATTTTTTTCACAATCATTTATTTAGTAGGAAGATATTCATGGTGACACATAATATAATATTTTATCCTCCAAGAAATATCTCAGCTTAATTCTATAAGTTGCTTTATAGAGACGATTACTAAATAAACGTGATTTTAATTCATAGGTTGATCAATGATAAAGAAAAGATTAATTCTCAAATCAGAATCTTTCGTATCGATATGATAATCACAATACTTAAGACTTTATTCTGAACTTCACATTAAAAATTCATGCATAAAATATTAAAAGGTTTAATTCCTGTGTATGGGTAAGTTTATGTATCTGTCTACAATTAAAATGAATTTTTTAGGAAACAGCAGGTATCTGTTGTATATAGCATGTAAAATTGTTGACGAAAACACTGCTAAATTTATCTTAATTTTATAGATTGAAAATTCTCATCAATTTAAATTTGAAAGGGAATGAACAGAAAACAGGTTTTAACGGATTCATTGGTATGTTTTTCAGCCTGATCTATTAAAATGATATAAATTTTTGAAAAAATAAATCAATAAATATTTAGTAAAATTCTCATCTTATTGTGCGTATTTGATATAATTTACTTTCATCAGCTTAGGGAAATTAATTATGATGACAACTAGATTTTACAATAAATTAAACCAATTCGACTGTTATGAAATGTTTCGAAAATTTTGAAACCATCTTCATTTGTATCAATTAGTAACCATTAAAATGTGAATAGTCCGTTTGAAATTGTCACAAATTTCTCAATACTATATTTCCTTATAATTAATTACATTGGTTAAACACTCCTCAATGAGGAATTTTATAATAATAAATTATTTATAAAAGATCCGTGGATAAATTTTACGAATCTATCTGACAAAAGATGAAGGATTGTTCATATGGTCAATTTATTAAAAAATTTTATATTCTTTAAAATTTTCATTGATTCATAAAATTAATAGGAGTTCAGAAAGAATTTATTTAATAGGTAATCTAATAGTTATTCTTTGATTAATTCCGTCTCAAGTCTCTTGTCTACATCCGATGATCTGTGCACTAACAACTCAAGACTCACATGGTTGTCCGCCTCTTCAATACTTCGTCGTCTTTCAAATGAAATAGACTCCAGAGTTTTCTTGAGTACAATATACTGGATGTACGCTTCAACTTTTGGCAAATCCCAATCTCTTTACTATACTTGTTGTTGTATTTCGTTACCAGCCCTTCCCAAGTCATTACATATGGAATTATA
>JAWNLH010000011.1:0-16502 GCA_035042485.1 Drosophila cyrtoloma | reverse complement strand
ATAGCGCAGATATATCGCTTAACAAATTTAACTTCCTTAATAGAGCATAATGTTTTCCAATTATTATCATATTCTGATCGAAAGTCAAGAAATACAGAGAGTATCCAGTACTTTTATATAGTGAATCTCTTAACGCTCTACTTCTGTGACCCTTTCCTATGCACAATGGTGAAAGTGAAACTTTTTAGTTTCATTGACCATCTTGCTAATCTCCCAGATATCTCAATTGTAATGCTGCGTGGTCTGTAATAACGACGAATTCCTGTCCCACTACGTAGGAACGAAACTTTTTAATATCTATAATTACAGCGAAGCATTCCAATTCGCTAACCAAATAATTACGTTGAGCTTTATTCAATTTTTCAGACCTGTAGGCAATTGGTAATTCCGCGTTATCTCGTTCTTGTGCTAATACACAACCGATACCATACATGCTTGCGTCGCAAAGCAAAATAAACCGCTTTGAGAGCTCTAAACCGTTTTTCTTTGTTAACAGCTCTGTTAAGGCAAAACTGATAGAAGCGTAGTTTTCCACGAATCGTCGGTACCAACCGGATAGTCCCAAAAATCGACGTAACTCTTTAATAGTGGTAGATACTGGGAACTCTGATATAGCTTTTATTTTGTCAGGGTTTGTTCTTATTTGACAATTCCCAATGATAAATTCAAGATATGTAATCTCTGTCATACAAAAGTTCGATTTACTAATGTTGATAGTAAGATTAGCTTTCCGTAAACTTAAAGCTACTTTTTGTAATAAAACTACATGAGAATCGAAATCGTCGGACAGGACTAATAGATCATCCAAGTAAACGGATACACGATTGCGTACATGAGCTGGAATAAATCGATCCATTAAGCGACATAAAGTTTGGGCGGCATTACAAAGACCGAACGGCATCATTACACTTTGATACCGAATGAATTAATAGTATATTGGTTTTGTGCATTGTCCGTCATGCTGTCTGTCCGTCTGTCGGTCTGTATGTCTGAACGCAACTTTTTTCGAAACCCTTAGAAATAGGGACTTGAAACATCAAGCACATACTGGTGTGTGCCCGCGTCAGACGAAGTGTAAAAATTGGAGTGTTACGTCCACCAGGAGGCTAGAAAATCGACAAAATCGATTACAAAATTTAGTTGGTATGTTGTTGGCGATGTCCTTCAAAGATCAGCATATGTCACGCCCGCCCACGCCACCGCTAATCCCCTTGTCCTTTAGAACTTTAAATGGCTATATCTTCCGCAGTTTTTGAGTTAGACCCGTCAAATTAGGAAGGTATGTTACTGGTAGCAACCTTTAAGAACAGTGTAAATCGATAAATCCGCATATCTCACATAATTCTAAAGGTAGAACAACCAAACTTAGAAGGTTACTTGTTGGTAACCTCCTCCAAAGATCGGCATATACATTTTCAGACCACGCCCACACCCGCCGGCCCCAGGAGCTTCGTCCCTATTGCTAGTAACACCCTTAACAAATCCGGGAAAAAATTGTTGGACTACGCCCACGCTCGCCTCCAAAGACGATAAAAGCCCATATCTTGCTCAATTTGTGAGATACTGTTACCGAACTTGGAAGGCAGATTACTAAGATCGTATTACACAATTTCGTATTTGACCATGCCCACTCCCGCTTCCCAAATTTCCAAAATCCCATTTCTCCGTAATTTAAGAGCCACGGTTACCAAACTTCGAAAGAAACACTTCGACAGTACTTCTTGGCTACACCCACCCTGTTCTTTGTTACTTCTTATCTGCGGAGCAAACTAATGGAATCAAAATATTCCGCAGTCTATTACTCCCGATTACAACGTTCTTGTTCTTGTTTTACATTGGTATAATGGTCTATTTGGGATGGCCAGACGTTTTTTTTTTGCCTATCGCCAATGAAATTTATCTTATTTAACAGCCCCAGAAGTCTCTACCAAGATACACATCTTATTTAAGTTCAGTTTCGATAACTAATTCGATGTCTGCAACGTAATCTCGATAGCTTATATTCATTTAAAGCTTAGCTACTACCTTAATAATGGTTCCGTTCGCTGTTCGAATTGTTCCTGCACACTTCTTATACTTGCTGTGTGTCGATAATTCCTTCGCAGCACTTCCCTTAATACAACTGATAGTGGCTCGCGAATTTAATAATGAAATATATTTGTTTGTCTTCGATTGTCACGTTTGATAATTGTCTATTTGACGAGTTTAGAAAAGTAGTAGAATTAAATTTTCGGCGATTATCCTTTCCAAAACGTTCTTAAGCGGTTTGTCGAACGTTTATGCTTCACTATAAACTTGAAGTTGTCTATTTTATCAAATATTTTCTTACGAATAATGTGTAGTGGGACAAGCGAAAAATGAGTTTTGGTTTCTATGATCTAATCACTGGTGAGATTTGCTCTTGTGGTAATGCCCTTTTGTTATCTATATTGTAGGTAGAATGTTGTATTGAATTCGTGAAATTTGTAGCTCTTAAGGACGTGTCTGCTTGTTGTTGGATGACACATCCCTCTGTCTGTTGCCCGGAGGGTTACATTTAGCACATTTTTCTGGTGCTACCTGAGTGCTGGAGCTGCTACGAGGTTCACTATTTCTAGAAAGATTAAGTAACATCTCAGAGTGGTTCATGGCTGGTTGTTCGATATCCCCATTATGAGTTGGCACTGGATTATTTTAATTTAAAGCTGCTGTTCGCTCGGGCGGTTGTATGTGAAGCAAAGTTAATTGTCTTCGTATAGATGATTCAATGGTTTTACTTAAAATTTAAGTGATGTTTTCTAACAATTGCTTTTGTTGAAGAGTGACGGCGGACTGAACATAATTGGCTATTTCGACTTGGGTATTCAGTGAAAGATCACTGCCATTAGCGGTTTCAGCTAAATTATGGCCTGAAGTTGTTCTTTGCTTAGATCTAGTTGATATACCCCGTCGATTTCAATTCGAATACTGTCGTCAATTTGTCGGCTTTCATTGTAGTACAGTCTGCCGAGCATGTCGGACAGTTTGGAACCTTCGTAATTTTCTCTAAAATGCAATGTTTATGAAATTTGTGTTTACATGTGGTATTTGCTATAATTTCGACTTCTCTTAAATCTTCCTTGCAAATACCACAGAAAGGGTCAGTTGCTTGTAAAGCAGAAGTAATATCTTCTTGACTACGTCTAAAAATCATGTTGCTTTAGAAGACAATAAATAATATACTACGCTAATTCAATTTACAGAACAAAAAAAAAATATAAACAAAAACTGAATAATTATATAATAATTGCTATAGTTATTTGCTGATTATTATAATAATGTCTGTTTTTCTCAAATGCTAAAATTCGTATACAATTTAAAACTAGGACTCAGTTAGTCTATCTACTTCATGTAATATATCTATTGCCGATTTGATTTTGTAGATAGCGCAAATATATCGCTTAACAAATTTAACTTCCTTAATAGAGCATAATGTTTTCCAATTACTATCATATTCTGATCGAAAGTCAAGTAGTACAGAGAGTATACAGTACTTTTATATAGTGAATCTCTTAACGCTCTACTTATGTGATCCTTTCCTATGCACAATGGTGAAAGTGAAACTTTTTAGTTTCATTGACCATCTTGCTAATCTCCCAGATATCTCAATTGTAATGCTGCGTGGTCTGTAATAACGACGAATTCCTGTCCCACTATGTAGGAACGAAACTTTTTAATATCTATAATTACAGCGAAGCATTCCAATTCGCTAACCAAATAATTACGTTGAGCTTTATTCAAATTTTCAGACCTGTAGGTGGTAATTCCGCGTTATCTCGTTCTTGTGCTAATACACAACCGATACCATACATGCTTGCGTCGCAAAGCAAAATAAACGGCTTTGAGAGCTCTAAACCTTTTTTCTTTGTTAACAGCTCTGTTAAGGCAAAACTGATAGAAGCGTAGTTTTCCACGAATCGTCGGTACCAACCGGATAGTCCCAAAAATCGACGTAACTCTTTAATAGTGGTAGATACTGGGAACTCTGATATAGCTTTTATTTTGTCAGTGTTTGTTCTTATTTGACCATTCCCAATGATAAATTCAAGATATGTAATCTCTGTCATACAAAAGTTCGATTTACTAATGTTGATAGTAAGATTAGCTTTCCGTAAACTTAAAGTTATTTTTTGTAATAAAACTACATGAGAATCGAAATCGTCGGACAGGACTAATAGATCATCCAAGTAAACGGATACACGATTGCGTACATGAGCTGGAATAAATCGATCCATTAAGCGACATAAAGTTTGGGCCGCATTACGAAGACCGAACGGCATCATTATACTTTGATAACGAATAAATTAAAAGTATATTGGTTTTGTGCATTGTCCGTCATGCTGCCTGTCCGTCTGTCGGTCCGTATGTATGAACGCAACTTTTTTCGAAACCCTTAGAAATAGGGACTTGAAACATCGAGGACATACTGGTGTGTGCCGCGTCAGACAAAGTGTAAAAATTGGAGTGTTACGTCCACCAGGAGGCTAGAAAATCGATAAAATCGATTACAAAATTTAGTTGGTAGGTTTTTGGCGATGTCCTTCAAAGATCAGCATATGTCACGCCCGCCTACGCCACCCCTAGGCCCCTTGTCCTTAAAAACTTTAAATTGCTATATCTTCCGCAGTTTTTGAGTTAGAGCCGTCAAATTAGGAAGGTATGTTAATGGTAGCCACCTTTAAGAACAGTGTAAATCGATAAATCCGCATATCTCACATAATTCTAAAGGTAGAACAACCAAACTTAGAAGGTTACTTGCTGGTAACCTCCTCCAAGGATCGGCATATACATTTTCAGACCACGCCCACACCCGCCGGCCCCAGGAGCTTCGTCCCTATTGCTAGTAACACCCTTAAAAAATCCGTGAAACAAATCTTGGACTACGCCCACGCTCGCCTCCAAAGAGGATAAAAGCCTACATCGTCCTCAATTTGTGAGATACTGTTTCCGAACTTGGAAGGCAGATTACTAAGATCGTATTACACAACTTCGTATTTGACCATGCCCACTCCCGCCTCCCAAATTTCCAAAATCCCATATCTCCGAAATTTAAGAGCCACGGTTACCAAACTTCGAAGAACGATACTAGCTTATATCTCCCAATTTGAAAGACAACTTGACAGTACTTCTTGGCTACACCCACCCTGTTCTTTGTTACTTCTTATCTGCAGGGCAAACTTATGGAATCAAAGTATTCCGCAGTCGGTTACTCCCGATTGTAACGTTCTTGTTCTTGTTTTACATTGGTATAATGGTCTATTTGGGATTGTAAATGCCGTGTATTGTCGTGATTGCTCATCTAAAGGAATTTGCCAAAATGCGTGTTTCATATCCAAGCCGGTGATAAACGAAGTGTGATAAACGACTCAGAATACCATCAATATGTGGCAAGGGATGTGCATCACATATAGTCACTTTATTAATTTCTCTCGAATCAGGACACACAATTTCTACTCCAAGGACTTGACGACTCTTCTGTGACGTCCCCAGCGAGCATATTGTCCACTTCGGTAAGCATTACTTTCTAAATTACTGGCAATACCGGCCAGTGCCGTTGTTTTACTGGAATAGCGGATACAACGTCTATTGCGTGAGTGGCTAAATTAGTTCGACCTAATCCCTCAGTACTGAATGATGGAAACATACTTATTACTTTGGCCAGACGTTTTTTTCTCTTGCCTATCACCAATGAAATGTATCTTATTTAACAGCCACAGAAGTCTATACCAAGATACACATCTTATTTAAGTGCAGTTTCGATAACTAATTCGAGGTCAGCAACGTAATCTCGATAGCTTATATTCGTTTTAAGCTTAGCTACTACCTTAATAATGGTTCCGTTCGCTGTTCGAATTGTTCCTGCACACTTCTTATACTTGCTGTGTGTCAATAATTCCTTCGCAGCACTTCCCTTAATACAACCGATAGTGGCTCCCGAATCTAATAATGCAATATATTTGCTTGTAATCGATTATCACGTTTGTAAATAGTCTATTTGACGAGTTTAGAAAAGTAGTAGAATTAAATTTTCGGCGATTATCCTTTCCAAAACGTTCTTAAGCGGTTTGTCGAACGTTTATGCTTCACTATAAACTTGAAGTTGTCTATTTTATAAAATATTTTCTTACGAATAATGTGTAGTGGGACAAGCGAAAAATGAGTTTTGGTTTCTATGATCTAATCACTGGTGAGATTTGCTCTTGTGGTAATGCCCTTTTGTTATCTATATTGCAGGTAGAAGCTTTTATTGAATTCGTGAAATTTGTAGCTCTTAAGGACGTGTCTGCTTGTTGTTGGATGACACGTCGCTCTGTCTGTTGCCCGGAGGATTACATTTAGCACATTTTTCTGGTGCTACCCGTGTGCTGGAGCTGCTACGAGGTGCACTATTTCTAGAAAGATTAAGTAACATCTCAGAGTGGTTCATGGCTGGTTGTTCGATATCCCCATTATGAGTTGGCACTGGATTATTTTAATTTAAAGCTGCTGTTCGCTCGGGCGGTTGCATGTGAAGCAAAGTTAATTGTCTTCGTATAGATGATTCAATGGTTTTACTTAAAATTTAAGTGATGTTTTCTGACAATTGCTTTTGTTGAAGAGTGACGGCGGACTGAACATAATTGGCTATTTCGACTTGGGTATTCAGTGAAAGATCACTGCCATTAGCGGTTTCAGCTAAATTATAGTCTGAGTTTGTTCTTTGCGTATATCTAGTTGATATACCCCGTCGATTTCAATTCGAATACTGTCGTCAATTTGTCGGCTTCCATTGTAGTACAGTCTGCCGAACATGTCGGACAGTTTGGAACCTTCGTAATTTTCTCTAAAATGCAATGTTTATGAAATTTGTGTTTACATGTGGTATTTGCTATAATTTCGACTTCTCTTAAATCTTCCTTGCAAATACCACAAAAAGGGTCAGTTGCTTGTAAAGCAGAAGTAATATCTTCTTGACTACGTCTAAAAACCATGTTGCTTTAGAAGACAATAAATAATATACTACGCTAATTCAATTTACAGAACAAAAAAAAAATATAAACAAAAACTGAATAATTATATAATAATTGCTATAGTTATTTGCTGATTATTATAATAATGTCTGTTTTTCTCACATCCTAAAATTCTTATACAATTTAAAACTTGGACTCTGTTAGTCTATCTACTTTATGTAATACATCTATTGCCGATTTGATTTTGTAGCACTTGAATTATTAGACGATAATAGCGATAGCGCAGATATATCGTAAATCTAAATAGTTCTATGTATATGGCATTGTTAATTACTAACGCACCTATATTATAGTCATTCAATTACTCACTCTACTTTTGTCGCTTTTATTGTCTCATGTATAATATGGAGTATCCGACGTAATTGTTATCTATCCGTTATATAATTCCCACGATTGTGGATTATTAGCCACAGGTAGCTGGCCAGAGTTGGTGGCGAGTCTAGTCGTTTCACTTCCCAAAAGTAATGGCCTATAAGCGGTTTAGAGTTTAGTATTTGCCTTACTCAAATTCACCAACCTACCTTCCGTTTCCAACTGCACTTCCATATAACTTCCAATATATGTTTATTTATACAGAATATTATGCACTAGGCATATATAAACCATCCGGGTTGTAGCCACGTTTTTTTTTTTTGTTCAAACGCCAATTCGGCGCAGACTCGACTTCTTAGTCCCAATAACCTTGACGATTGACCGTACCAAAGTTCAGCAGCTTGAGTCTTACTCATGCTCATTATCTTATCTGCATATCTTCACTGCCTATTTTTCCTTCCTCGTTTGTGCGGGCGTCTACCCAACAAGCAATTTTAGGGTGGACCAGGATGTTAAAGAATGGTACCAAAAAGATAATATTATTGAACGGCTACTACCTACTACACCCCCATCGTCACAGATAATATTTATTAACTCATAATAATATGGAGTACGTTTCTTATGGATTTTGGCTGGAATGAATAAAGGTACTAATTTAGAATTAATCTTTTTGATAACATTATTCTTAGTGAAGTTTCGGGCCGAAACCGAATCTCCTTCTTTAAATGAAATCTCACGACAATACAAATTGTATTTTGGTGCGTTTGTTTCATTTTCATTTTCCTTGTCATTTTGTCTTATAAGTTGTAATGTATCCGGATAGTCCAATCTGGTATCATCGCTTAACAAAAATTTAACTTCCTTAATAGAGCATAATGTTTTCCAATTATTATCATATTCTGATCGAAAGTCAAGAAATACAGAGAGTATCCAGTACTTTTATATAGTGAATCTCTTAACGCTCTACTTCTGTGACCCTTTCCTATGCACAATGGTGAAAGTGAAACTTTTTAGTTTCATTGACCATCTTGCTAATCTCCCAGATATCTCAATTGTAATGCTGCGTGGTCTGTAATAACGACGAATTCCTGTCCCACTACGTAGGAACGAAACTTTTTAATATCTATAATTACAGCGAAGCATTCCAATTCGCTAACCAAATAATTACGTTGAGCTTTATTCAATTTTTCAGACCTGTAGGCAATTGGTAATTCCGCGTTATCTCGTTCTTGTGCTAATACACAACCGATACCATACATGCTTGCGTCGCAAAGCAAAATAAACGGCTTTGAGAGCTCTAAACCGTTTTTCTTTGTTAACAGCTCTGTTAAGGCAAAACTGATAGAAGCGTAGTTTTCCACGAATCGTCGGTACCAACCGGATAGTCCCAAAAATCGACGTAACTCTTTAATAGTGGTAGATACTGGGAACTCTGATATAGCTTTTATTTTGTCAGTGTTTGTTCTTATTTGACAATTCCCAATGATAAATTCAAGATATGTAATCTCTAGTCATACAAAAGTTCGATTTACTAATGTTGATAGTAAGATTAGCTTTCCGTACAAAGCGACCTCAACACTTTGTGTAATAAAACTACATGAGAATCGAAATCGTCGGACAGGACTGTCAGATCATCCAGTAAACGGATACACGATTGCGTACATGAACTGGAATAAATCGATCCATTAAGCGACATAAAGTTTGGGCGGCATTACAAAGACCGAACGGCATCATTACACTTTGATACCGAATGAATTAATAGTATATTGGTTTTGTGCATTGTCCGTCATGCTGTCTGTCCGTCTGTCGGTCTGTATGTCTGAACGCAACTTTTTTCGAAACCCTTAGAAATAGGGACTTGAAACATCAAGCACATACTGGTGTGTGCCCGCGTCAGACGAAGTGTAAAAATTGGAGTGTTACGTCCACCAGGAGGCTAGAAAATCGACAAAATCGATTACAAAATTTAGTTGGTATGTTGTTGGCGATGTCCTTCAAAGATCAGCATATGTCACGCCCGCCCACGCCACCGCTAATCCCCTTGTCCTTTAGAACTTTAAATGGCTATATCTTCCGCAGCTTTCCGAGTTAGAACCCGTCAAATTGGAAGGTATGTTACTGGTAGCAACTTGGCAGAACAGATGTAACAATCGATAAATCCGCATCCATCTCACATAATTCCTAAAAGTAGAACAACCAAACTTAGAAGGTTACTTGTTAGTAACCTCCTCCAAAGATCGGCATATACATTTTCAGACCACGCCCACACCCGCCGGCCCCAGGAGCTTCGTCCCTATTGCTAGTAACACCCTTAACAAATCCGGGAAAAAATTGTTGGACTACGCCCACGCTCGCCTCCAAAGACGATAAAAGCCCATATCTTGCTCAATTTGTGAGATACTGTTACCGAACTTGGAAGGCAGATTACTAAGATCGTAATACACAATTTCAGTATTTGCATCACACTCCCGCTCCCAAATTTCAAAATCATTTCTCCGTAATTTAAGAGCCACAGTTTCCAACTTCGAAAGAAACACTTCGACAGTACTTCTTGGCTACACCCACCCTGTTCTTTGTTACTTCTTATCTGCGGACTAAACTAATGGAATCAAAATATTCCGCAGTCTATTACTCCCGATTACAACGTCTCTTGCGTTGCTTATTTTACATTGGTATAATGGTCTATTTGGGATGGCCAGACGTTTTTTTTTTGCCTATCGCCAATGAAATTTATCTTATTTAACAGCCCCAGAAGTCTCTACCAAGATACACATCTTATTTAAGTTCAGTTTCGATAACTAATTCGATGTCTGCAACGTAATCTCGATAGCTTATATTCATTTAAAGCTTAGCTACTACCTTAATAATGGTTCCGTTCGCTGTTCGAATTGTTCCTGCACACTTCTTATACTTGCTGTGTGTCGATAATTCCTTCGCAGCACTTCCCTTAATACAACTGATAGTGGCTCGCGAATTTAATAATGAAATATATTTGCTTGTCTTCGATTGTCACGTTTGTAAATTGTCTATTTGACGAGTTTAGAAAAGTAGTAGAATTAAATTTTCGGCGATTATCCTTTCCAAAACGTTCTTAAGCGGTTTGTCGAACGTTTATGCTTCACTATAAACTTGAAGTTGTCTATTTTATCAAATATTTTCTTACGAATAATGTGTAGTGGGACAAGCGAAAAATGAGTTTTGGTTTCTATGATCTAATCACTGGTGAGATTTGCTCTTGTGGTAATGCCCTTTTGTTATCTATATTGTAGGTAGAATGTTTTATTGAATTCGTGAAATTTGTAGCTCTTAAGGACGTGTCTGCTTGTTGTTGGATGACACATCGCTCTGTCTGTTGCCCGGAGGGTTACATTTAGCACATTTTTCTGGTGCTACCTGTGTGCTGGAGCTGCTACGAGGTGCACTATTTCTAGAAAGATTAAGTAACATCTCAGAGTGGTTCATGGCTGGTTGTTCGATATCCCCATTATGAGTTGGCACTGGATTATTTTAATTTAAAGCTGCTGTTCGCTCGGGCGGTTGTATGTGAAGCAAAGTTAATTGTCTTCGTATAGATGATTCAATGGTTTTACTTAAAATTTAAGTGATGTTTTCTAACAATTGCTTTTGTTGAAGAGTGACGGCGGACTGAACATAATTGGCTATTTCGACTTGGGTATTCAGTGAAAGATCACTGCCATTAGCGGTTTCAGCTAAATTATGGCCTGAAGTTGTTCTTTGCTTAGATCTAGTTGATATACCCCGTCGATTTCAATTCGAATACTGTCGTCAATTTGTCGGCTTTCATTGTAGTACAGTCTGCCGAGCATGTCGGACAGTTTGGAACCTTCGTAATTTTCTCTAAAATGCAATGTTTATGAAATTTGTGTTTACATGTGGTATTTGCTATAATTTCGACTTCTCTTAAATCTTCCTTGCAAATACCACAGAAAGGGTCAGTTGCTTGTAAAGCAGAAGTAATATCTTCTTGACTACGTCTAAAAACCATGTTGCTTTAGAAGACAATAAATAATATACTACGCTAATTCAATTTACAGAACAAAAAAAAAATATAAACAAAAACTGAATAATTATATAATAATTGCTATAGTTATTTGCTGATTATTATAATAATGTCTGTTTTTCTCACATCCTAAAATTCTTATACAATTTAAAACTAGGAATCAGTTAGTCTATCTACTTTGTGTAATATATCTATTGCCGATTTGATTTTGTAGATAGCGCAGATATATCGCTTAACAAATTTAACTTCCTTAATAGAGCATAATGTTTTCCAATTACTATCATATTCTGACCGAAAGTCAAGTAGTACAGAGAGTATTCAGTACTTTTATATAGTGAATCTCTTAACGCTCTACTTATGTGATCCTTTCCTATAGTAAAGTGAAACTTTTCTGTTTCATTGACCATCTTGCTAATCTCCCAGATATCTCAATTGTAATGCTGCGTGGTCTGTAATAACGACGAATTCCTGTCCCACTATGTAGGAACGAAAATTTTTAATATCTATAATTACAGCGAAGCATTCCAATTCGCTAACCAAATAATTACGTTGAGCTTTATTCAATTTTTCAGACCTGTAGGCAATTGGTAATTCCGCGTTATCTCGTTCTTGTGCTAATACACAGTCGATACCATACATGCTTGCGTCGCAGAGCAAAATAAACGGCTTTGAGAGCTCTTAACCTTTTTCTTTGTTAACGGCTCTGTTAAGGCAAAACTGATAGAAGCGCAGTTTTCCACGAATCGTCGGTACCAACCGGATAGTCCCAAAAATCGACGTAACTCTTTAATAGTGGTAGATACTGGGAACTCTGATATAGCTTTTATTTTGTCAGGGTTTGTTCTTATTTGACAATTCCCAATGATAAATTCAAGATATGTAATCTCTGTCATACAAAAGTTCGATTTACTAATGTTGATAGTAAGATTAGCTTTCCGTAAACTTAAAGCAATTTTTTGTAATTAAACTACATGAGAATCGAAATCGTCGGACAGGACTAATAGATCATCCAAGTAAACGGATACACGATTGCGTACATGAACTGGAATAAATCGATCCATTAAGCGACATAAAGTTTGGGCGGCATTACAAAGACCGAACGGCATCATTATACTTTGATACCGAATGAATTAATAGTATATTGGTTTTGTGCATTGTCCGTCATGCTGTCTGTCCGTCTGTCGGTCCGTATGTATGAACGCAACTTTTTTCGAAACCCTTAGAAATAGGGACTTGAAACATCGAGCACATACTGGTGTGTGCCGCGTCAGACAAAGTGGAAAAATTGGAGTGTTACGTCCACCAGGAGGCTAGAAAATCGACAAAATCGATTACAAAATTTAGTTGGTAGGTTGTTGGCGATGTCCTTCAAAGAACAGCATATGTCACGCCCGCCTACGCCACCCCTACGCCCCTTGTCCTTAAAAACTTTAAATTGCTATATCTTCCGCAGTTTTTGAGTTAGACCCGTCAAATTAGGAAGGTATGTTAATGGTAGCCACCTTTAAGAACAGTGTAAATCGATAAATCCGCATACCTCACATAATTCTAAAGGTAGAACAACCAAACTTGGAAGGTTACTTGCTGGTAACCTCCTCCAAGGAAAGGCATATACATTTTCAGACCACGCCCACACCCGCCGGCCCCAGGAGCTTCGTCCCTATTGCTAGTAACACCCTTAAAAAATCCGGGTAAAAAATGTTGGACTACGCCCACGCTCGCCTCCAAAGACGATAAAAGCCCATATCTTGCTCAATTTGTGAGATACTGTTACCGAACTTGGAAGGCAGATTACTAAGATCGTATTACACAATTTCGTATTTGACCATGCCCACTCCCGCCTCCCAAATTTCCAAAATCCCATATCTCCGTAATTTAAGAGCTACGGTTACCAAACTTCGAACGAACGATACTAGCTTATATCTACCGCAATTTGAAAGACAAAATTCGACAGTACTTCTTGGCTACACCCACCCTGTTATTTGGTACTTCTTATCTGCAGGGCAAACTTATGGAATCAAAGTATTCCGCAGTCGGTTACTCCCGATTACAACGTTCTTGTTCTTGTTTTACATTGGTATAATGGTCTATTTGGGATTGTAAATGCCGTGTATTCTCGTCATCATCACATATAGTCACTTTATTGATTTCTCTCGAATCAGGACACACAATTTCTACTCCAAGGACTTGACGACTCTTCTGTGACGTCCCCAGCGAGCATATTGTCCACTTCGGTAAACATTACTTTCTAAATTACTGGCAATACCGGCCAGTGCCGTTGTTTTACTGGAATAGCGGATACAACGTCTATTGCGTGAGTGGCTAAATTAGTTCGACCTAATCCCTCAGTACTGAATGATGGAAACATACTTATTACTTTGGCTAGACGTTTTTTACTTTTGCCTATCGCCAATGAAATTTATCTTATTTAACAGCCCCAGAAGTCTCTACCAAGATACACATCTTATTTAAGTGCATTTTCGATAACTAATTCGAGGTCTGCTACGTAGTCTCGATAGCTTATATTCATTTAAAGCTTAGCTACTACCTTAATAATGGTTCCGTTTGCTGTTCGAATTGTTCCTGCACACTTCTTATACTTGCTGTGTGTCAATAATTCCTTCGCAGCACTTCCCTTAATACAACCGATAGTGGCTCCCGAATCTAATAATGCAATATATTTGCTTGTCTTCGATTGTCACGTTTGTAAATAGTCTATTTGACGAGTATAGAAAAGTAGTAGAATTAAATTTTCGGCGATTATCCTTTCCAAAACGTTCTTAAGCGGTTTGTCGAACGTTTATGCTTCACTATAAACTTGAAGTTGTCTATTTTATCAAATATTTTCTTACGAATAATGTGTAGTGGGACAAGCGAAAAATGAGTTTTGATTTCTATGATCTAATCAATGGTGAGATTTGCTCTTGTGGTAATGCCCTTTTGTTATCTATATTGCAGGTAGAATGTTTTATTGAATTCGTGAAATTTGTAGCTCTTAAGGACGTGTCTGCTTGTTGTTGGATGACACATCGCTCTGTCTGTTGCCCGGAGGGTTATATTTAGCACATTTTTCTGGTGCTACCTGTGTGCTGGAGCTGCTACGAGGTGCACTATTTCTAGAAAGATTAAGTAACATCTCAGAGTGGTTCATGGCTGGTTGTTCGATATCCCTATTATGAGTTGGCACTGGATTATTTTAATTTAAAGCTGCTGTTCGCTCGGGCGGTTGTATGTGAAGCAAAGTTAATTGTCTTCGTATAGATGATTCAATGGTTTTACTTAAAATTTAAGTGATGTTTTCTAACAATTGCTTTTGTTGAAGAGTGACGGCGGACTGAACATAATTGGCAATTTCGACTTGGGTATTCAGTGAAAGATCACTGCCATTAGCGGTTTCAGCTAAGTTATAGTCTGAGTTTGTTCTTTGCGTAGATCTAGTTGATATACCTCGTCGATTTCTATTCGAATACTGTCGTCAATTTGTCGGCTTCCATTGTAGTACAGTCTGCCGAGCATGTCGGACAGTTTGGAACCTTCATAATTTTCTCTAAAATGCAATGTTTATGAAATTTGTGTTTACATGTGGTATTTGCTATAATTTCGACTTCTCTTAAATCTTCCTTGCAAATACCACAGAAAGGGTCAGTTGCTTGTAAAGCAGAAGTAATATCTTCTTGACTACGTCTAAAAACCATGTTGCTTTAGAAGACAATAAATAATATACTACGCTAATTCAATTTACAGAACAAAAAAAATATAAACAAAAACTGAATAATTATATAATAATTGCTATAGTTATTTGCTGATTATTATAATAATGTCTGTTTTTCTCACATCCTAAAATTCTTATACAATTTAAAACTAGGACTCAGTTAGTCTATCTACTTTATGTAATACATCTATTGCCGATTTGATTTTGTAGCACTTGAATTATTAGACGATAATAGAGATAGCGCAGATATATCGTAAATCTAAATAGTTCTATGTATATGGCATTGTTAATTACTAACGCACCTATATTATAGTCATTCAATTACTCACTCTACTTTTGTCGCTTTTATTGTCTCATGTATAATATGGAGTATCCGACGTAATTGTTATCTATCCGTTATATAATTCCCACGATGTGGATTATTAGCCACAGGTAGCTGGCCAGAATTGGTGGCGAGTCTAGTCGTTTCACTTCCCAAAAGTAATGGCCTGTAAGCGGTTTAGAGTAGAAATATTTGTCTTTCTCAAATTCACCAACGTACCTTCCGTTTCCAACTGCACTTCCATATAACTTCCAATATATGTTTATTTATACAGAATATTATCACTAGGCATATATAAACCATCCGGGTTGTAGCCACGCTTTTTTTTTTGTTCAAACGCCAATTCGGCGCAGACTCGACTTCTTAGTCCCAATAACCTTGACGATTGACCGTACCAAAGTTCAGCAGCTTGAGTCTTACTCATGCTCATTATCTTATCTGCATATCTTCACTGCCTATTTTTCCTTCCTCGTTTGTGCGGGCGTCTACCCAACAAGCAATTTTAGGGTGGACCGGGATGTTAAAGAATGGTACCAAAAAGATAATATTATTGAACGGCTACTACCTACTACACCCCCATCGTCACAGATAATATTTATTAACTCATAATAATATGGACTACGTTTGTTATGGATTTTGGCTGGAATGAATAAAGGTACTAATTTAGAATTAATCTTTTTGATAACATTACTCTGAGTGAAGTTTCGGGCCGAAACCGAATCTCCTTCTTTAAATTAAATCTCACGACAACACAAATTGCATTTTGGTGCGTTTGTTTCATTTTCATTTTCCTTGTCATTTTGTCTTATAAGTTGAAATGTATCCGGATAGTCCAATCTGGTATCATCGCTTAACAAATTTAACTTCCTTAATAGAGCATAATGTTTTCCAATTACTATCATATTCTGACCGAAAGTCAAGAAATACAGAAGTATTCAGTACTTTTTATATAGTGAATCTCTTAACGCTCTACTTATGTGATCCTTTCCTATGCACAATGGTGAAAGTGAAACTTTTTAGTTTCATTGATCATCTTGCTAATCTCCCAGATATCTCAATTGTAATGCTGCGTGGTCTGTAATAACGACGAATTCCTGTCCCACTACG
>JAWNLH010000003.1:0-27570 GCA_035042485.1 Drosophila cyrtoloma | reverse complement strand
TCGCAATAAAACGAAATGGAATCCCCTTAATGCACCATGTAAACAAAATAAGCACGTGACCGGCAAAAGGGCGACTTCGCCCCTCAACATTCTTAGAATACCACGAAGCTTGTGTCCTGCTGGCGCCAAACAAATTGCCTCCTGAACATAGTCCAGCCAGGCAGCAACTGCAGATGCAGCTTCAGGGAGTCATCGTGGCGCCATCATAAAATAAGAAGAGTCTCGAGGCGTCTTGGAAGATTTTCAACTGCCTCTTGATAAAATGGGATGAGGAATGAATAATTCACACTTGACCAAACTCTGCGAATGCACTTTTCATTTCCTCCTGCCACTTTTATTCTTTTGCACAGTATTCAGAGTCCTTGAATGACTGTCGAGTTGTGGGCGCTTTACAAATCGTTTCAGATTCTCAGAGCAAATATGTTAAAAGGCAGATCAGGAGTAAGGAGAGTGCAACAATATAAAAGATGTATCTCTGATGTGTCCGATTACAGTCGGTTGCAATACTTTGCCGCAGTCCGCAACAAAAGCAACACAAACTCGGACACTTGCTGCAACATTTTGGGGCATTTCCTTTAACGCCTTCCAATCTTATTGTCAGCAGCTGAGAGTGCAAGAAGAGCTGAGGGAAACTGCTGCCACTTGCAGTTGAAATGCCTTTAAATTTGATATCTCATGTTTCCGGTTGTGGGTCTGAGAGATTCCACTTGGCCTGTTGCCAGCTGCCAGGGTTCTATTGGCTCACGTATTCCTCACTTGCTTCCATCCAAATAGTTAATTACCTCGATAAATGGGGAATTATAGCACTCAAAAGTGCATATGGGGGCAATAACCCCATCGTACTTGGCCCCAACTAAGTTTCAAACTCAACTCCACTTAATTTTATGCGTCACAATTTGCTTTTAGTGATTCCCTTTCCTCAGATATGTTAAGAATCTCTGACAGGAGTCGCAACTATCAAGATTTTACGAGTGAAGTTATGAAGTCCGAAGGATAATAATGGGCCAACACTTTATGCTTGGCACTAATTCAAAATCCGCCAACAAGTTTGAGAAACGCCTTTAGCCAATGCCAAGTTCGCTTGTAGTTGGCTTGTTGGCAGCCGAAGCAGACATGAACATTTTTACACTGAGAGAAATGCCGTCGAAACAGTTCTTACGATATTGCTTATATTATTATACAGAGGGAAAACTAAATGCGAAACTCCAACCAAAAGTCAAGCGAGTGAATTGTTTGATGCTTTGAGGCACAAACTCAGTGGCATCCGCATTGCCACAGGGAGAGAGGGGGCGAATAAGGAAGGAGGCTGAGAAAGTACATCGGAAGTGACGGAAAACTTTGCTTGCCAACAACAACTACAGAAATAGTCTTCAACGGACTGGCTCCACTTGGATGTCAGCAATCGGCAATGGTCCAAAAGGATAAGCAGCATCGCAACATGTAATATCTGCCTATCCAAAGGATAAAGGAAAAGGGAGAGTCGACTATGTATACTAAGGAAAGTTTCTTTTTGCACCGCTTTTATTACTCTTTGCTGTCTGGAAAGAGACTGCTGCATGTAGCGCCAAATTTGTATGATTGGTAAAAATACAGAGCCAGACATTGTATGGAATGAGAGGATATGAGAATAGAAGTATGGGGACATAACTATGGGGAGCACGCTGGGTAAATGAAGTCTGGGTAAATGAAGTGTGACGCTTTGTTTTCCTTTGATTTAGTTTTATGGGTCTACATCGGATGTAATTGAATTATGCAACTTGGCGCTGACGCCCAACAGCAGACAGCAGACAGCAGACAGCAGAAAGGAGACGACTTTATTAGCATTGGATCGTAAAAGTGTCGTCTATCGTTCGTCTGTAGATAGGGGATGATGACATCCATAATGACGATGCGAATGATGATGGACAGCATGCGACTGTTGCACAAAATGGCTGCCAGGGGCATGTTTCGATGGGCTATGGATGCGGACAGGAATAGGAACATGGTTACGCTTTTTAGCGGTGATATCTGAATTTTCGATGTCCCATTCGTGCACAACACGCGATGAAATGAGTTGGAAAATATGTCTGCGGTTGCCCGCCAGTCGAAAAATGGCAAAAGGCAGAACGACATCCTGCCAACTCACTGAACGCTGGAAAATTTCCATAACTCAATAAAGCGCCACATTAACTGATAAGCAGCCGTTGTCAGAGTTTCCACTGTAGGCATTGGACTGGGTGAGTGATGAGCGATAGAAACATAACTCAACATTCGATGGAGTCAATGCATCGATGGATTCACCAAATGCCAATGGAGTGGCAATTTGAGCTGCTCAGAGTCAGAAACAAAGACAGAGAACAAAGGGACACATACAGTCTAATTGAGTTGAAAGGATGCCCAGCTGATATTCGATGTTAACTCCGATCCGAGGATGAAACGAAACTGAAACTGAAACCATTTCAGGGGCCAAGCAACACGCGTTTGCTTTCAGGTCGAGCCTCCCAGGGGAACATCAATTCGAATAGACCTAATTTACTGAATGGAATCGGGTTGTGCTTCAATATTATGCATCAATGTCTGGGATCTGCCCATAATTAATATGCGAGTTGCCATAGAGCAATCTGTCATTTCATATGAGGAAGTCACCCTCAACCTACCCCGTTTAACAAACTCATAGAGAACTCAAGTGACGTGTGACAGGAGGACAGATTCAGATACAGATTCGGACAGCTCGCTTCAGTGGCTTCCAATTACAGTTTCATATCCCGTCAGAGCATTTCCACTTCCACTCGGTGCGAGTTTAAAATCGAAACCATGAAACCAATTGAAATCAAAGACATCCCACTCAACTCTTCCTTCACTTATTCCGTCTCCTCCTGCACCGCAACCTTCTCTTCAACTGCAATTGGAGCTACGATGCATCGCTCTGTAATCGGTTGGGGAGGTCCAGTTGAGAGCTATAGCATTTGTGTGTCCCTGTTTTGTTTGCGTCCTGTTGGACAAGGACTAAGCTGTGCAAATGACAACTGGTCAGCAGGCAGCTCACGCACTCACACGGGGGCTTACAAGGCTCGCCCGATATCGTAATTCCAATCAACACGAATTGGAGCAGGGAACACACACAAAAAGCTTAGGACTAAGCTGCCAATAGGCAGATTGCTGCAGTCGTCGAGTGGGGAACAATGCAGTTTAGTAGAACGCAAAACGAGTTCCACGCTTTGTTTCAAGTTCTTTTCCTGTTGACGAAAATGCTCACGTCCTGAGCACGTGACCAAAATGTTTTCCCATAAATAAGGAAAATATGAAAATGAAGAGATGAAGCAAATAAAACGGAGACCCTCGTTTATCCCCAAGTTTTCCCAGTCAGTTAGCGACTTCATATGTTTCCCTGGGAACAAACTTTGCACGAAACCTTTGAAAAATGTATCAATAAGTTGTGAGTCGCAGCTGAAAGGCATTGCTTCCTCTCTTGCCCCCTCTAATCATTTCTTCTACCCACAAGACATTAACCCCAATTGGCTAAATGGCTCATTAGGTCAGTGGGGGAGTTCTCTGAAGTGCCTGTCTCTATGTCTGTCTGTCTGTATATCTGTCTAAAGGTCTGTCGCTAGCTCATCCATGAGGTAAGCAGCCAAAGTCAGTCGACTGCCATTCAGAGAAATTCAGAGAAGTTTTCCCCATTCAACCCGTCGGTCGTTGTGGCATTTGTATTTCCATTCATTAGCTCGCAATAGAAATGGAAACAAAACGCAACCGAGTTGCACTGCTGCGTGGTCAGTTATAATTAGGGGGCGCTTTTAGGGTTTTATGGGCCAAGCGATTAGCGCCAAGAGCCAAACCACGAACCGAGGAAAGTGAAGCCGACTCGTAAACACTTTCGCGTTGACCCACTCGAAAGGATTCCATTGTAGCGTTGGGGTTTTTCCGGTCTCTTTCTTATTACCCACTGCCTCCAATTCAAATTCAATATTGTTAATTGGCGACATGGTTCCAGCAGGCTCTGAAGCAACCATAAACCTCTCGGTTACAGCTGTAGTCCAATTCGAAGCAGCTCAAAGTTATGTTTGCAATATTTGTCTAACGGGGGAAAGGGAGGACATACAAATGGGTGCGGTCGAGGACATGCATAACTCAATGAAAATATGTTTCTCAGCCTGGGACTAGGTCTGGATGTGGGTCTGGATGTGTTGTAGAGTTGATTAATTGGTCATAAACCAAACGATTAGCATACTCATTTTGAGAACAGGAAAATAAGACTCAAGAAAGTTCTCAGATGAACCCACTTGGCAAGGGTGGACAAGTCATCTATCGAAGAGGAAATACCGTATTTGGAAGTGAACCAAGGGAGGATATAAAGTTTTAGCTGAAGAACCGTTGCCTGTGAAACGTTTACCGTTATGATTGTGGGGTGCCACTTTTTCACTCTCTCCCCAATGTTGCAGGGGGTTTTCATGCTGCCCCATAATCAAGGGGGTGTGGATGTGGTTCCAATGCTCAGGGGAAAGGAGTACACAGTACACAGTACCCAGGGCAGTAATTGCTTAATTTGATTACGTGCCGCCGTAAAAAGCAGAACAGGAAATTTGCACATACACTGAAACATACACACACACTCACAAATTCAGGCGGTAATGAAGTTGATTCGCTGTTCAGATGGATGGATGGATGGATGGATGGTTGGATGGACGGCTAACTGCCTAGCAGGCAATCGCAAATGGGTGTGACCCAATCCTCCACTTTCCCCTTGGTCGCACTCTGGCAACTCCCTCGACTTTAAACTGCGAAACAACTTAATTTATGTTTTTGGCAGAGGCTGAAACCCTTTGCCAGAATGTCGCCATCGCATTTGCAGGAAACAACAGTGCGGACAACAACAACAAGGGGAGCTAAGTATATAAGTGCAAATTCAGGAGCAACAATAAAGCGTCAAAGGCACGAAATCCAAACCCGTTTGGTTTGGTTCGGTTCGCTTTGGTTGGCTCGTACCATAATTAGAAGAGACCTCTGCACGCTCAATTAGAAGCTTGTAAACAGAAGTGAAAGGGAAAATGTGTGTAGAGGGTGGGGTTGGAGCAAACACGTTCATATAAACACTCTCTGCCTCAGTTGCAGCAACACCAACAAATACAACAGGAGAAGGCAAAATAGCCGCAGTGTTGAAGGGAAACACGCGACGAACTGCAGCTGGACATGGTGAGGGTGATGTTGTGGGATGGAGGTACAGAAGAGAAGGAAGGGATTAGTCTGGAACACGGCATGAAACAGGCAAAGAGCCAGTGGGTGGTAAGGGTGCAGGGAATGCTTGAATGTCTTAATTAACTGTTAGTTGCACTCAGCAAAAACAGCAGGATGAGGTAGTGGCCATGGAGGACAGAGCAACTGGTAGGGGCAAAGGAGGAGAGTTAACCGCCTGTCGCCTGTTGTTGCCACTAAATAATGTCGAGACGTGCCTCAACTTACTATTTATGATTCGCAATTATTTTAGAGAGGTTCGCTACGCTTTGGTTTTGAGTGGTATGGAACTGAATGAAGAAGGGGTGTGGCCGGAGGGAAGGTAGGAGTTAGGCTCGCTTATCTGATTTGGGGATACACGAAGTGTGCATAAACCTGAACACGTCCCCACCATCAACACACACTCACACACACAAATGCGAGTTGGCTCTTTTGTTTAATTTTTTTTTTCGTCGGCGCCAGACGAAAGTGTTCGCTAGACAAATGCCATGTGAAAAGGAGGGTTGGGGAGTCAAGGGGTTGCTAATGGAACAGAGAAAGAGATGGTGAGAGAGAGAGAAAGAGAGAAAGAGAGACTGGGCTGCCATGTCACTTGGTCATAAAAAAAGTTTATGTCTGACATGAGCCAAAAACAATTTGCATATTTTTCCACTGGATAACAACTTAATTTAGGATACATTCGAGCAATGGCGACAGCGACTGAGACTATTGCGTTAGCTGTTCGTAAGGGAAATGAATGGATCATATCTGTAGATATATGCAAGTAGTAAAAGGTTGGTCACTTGGCTGTGAATACTAAATTTAATTTCGTTGATTCCACTGCCCAGAAAACAGCCAAGAGTTGACCAAATATTTGCAAAGTGACCTTTGACGTTTAGGCCATGTCTTAGAACTAAAGTGGCTTTACATTTGTTGAAGCTGTTACGGCTTCCACCTTGAATGCAATTTATTTGCTGTCGTCGGGCTGACTTTTGACTGACTCCATATTTTCTGCAACATTTGCAATAGCCGTAAGCTCATCCGCTTCCGTGCAACGCAAGACCACTTAGAGAAGCTCCTCTGCTGCTGCTACCCATCTCCTGACAGAGAGAGATGCATAAGCGCAATGGAAACTCTTTCTGGAAGCCATTTCTCATCGTGTCATGGCTACCTCAGATCAGACGCAGGCACAGAGGCACTGGCTTTGAGCTGCTGATAGATTAGCATAATCCAAGCTGAAACTTATGCCACAAGATTCTTCTCTGCTATCTGTTGGCAATTAGTGTTGCCTTAAAGTAACTAAGATATAGATTGAAATATGCATATGTACATATGTAATATGAAATGTTCAACTCTGCAGCTGCTCAGCATCAAGCCTCAACTCTGTCTTTCATTTTATAATGTATTTTTTTATTTTTTGAAAGTGTATCCCATTTAAAATACTTTTTTTATGCCCGGCCAATTGAGGCTGGCTTTGATGTGCTTTTCATAAAGAGAGGGGCGAAAATGATATGATTAGAGGCAATTTCCGCTGCATTTGCCAGCCAGCGACTCTAATCTAATCTAACTGCGGAGTGCACAAAGCCGAAGAGAAAGCCAAAGGCACCCCCAAAAATTAAATAGATTTCATTCATTTTGTGTGTATTCCAAACCACATTGGGGCGCATATAAAATATAAAAAGGCATTTACTCACTGCCCAAGAACGCACAGCAGTTGGCAGGCTTCAAATGCAGTTTGCGTAGCTTTCTTTTACTTTCACTTTGTGGCCTGTTTTGGCTAAAAGACACGTGAGTTGATATTTGTATACCCTTGCAAAGGATATCATAATATTATCGTGAAGTGTGTAACGCAATATGGGAGACGTTTCCGATCTTATAAACTTGATCAGCGTCAATAACCGAATATCGTTATCATCATGTCCGTCAACTTCTTTCAGTCGTAAGGCTATGTTGATCATATATGTATTTTTACGGGCAACTATATCATTTAACTGTCATTGGAAGTGCAAAAGATGTCAAAAGATGGGCTCCAGTATGAAAAACGTGTTTCTTTAACGGATCAAAGTCACTAGCATTATTTTAACAATATGTCTAACATTTTTTTAAAAGCAATCATTAGATTTAGATGTGACCTGGTGGTCTTCGATCTGCGAGGGTATGCGATATTCGACGTAGTAGAAATAGCTTTTCTTTCTTGATTTTTTTGGTTTCTTATTCTATCCGATGTGGAAGTACTTAACCAACACTGGCACCAGCCAACGCTTTGGCACGCTAATAAACTTGAATCTTTGGAAAGGTCCAAGAACGAGTCAATGCTTTTTCAGTGCTTGTCGCTGCGACTCCGTTGTCTACTTTATCTGATCTGTCGTATTTTTATACCCTGTATCCATTAAAAATAGGAAAACCCCTAATGAAGTTGTGCACAAGTATGTCACAGGCAGAAGTAAGTATATCCGATTCGATATCGATAAACATTAATTTCTAATAGGTTTCTTAACAATAGTTGTTAATTTTTAATATTTTCAGGATATCGCCTATTCGAGCTTTCTCTACTTTGGCATTCTTACTTGTTTTTTTTGCTTGTTCTGTTCTGCTCTGTGCTATTGCAAAGGGGCGCCAAAATGGCGCACACTGGGCGCCAAATGAATTTCATTTCACAGACGCAAAGCGAACAATTTTATTCACTGTCAAACCGAATTTGCTTTTCACAGTACCACGAGTTGAAAAACTTTGCCCAAGCTCTGAAAAAAATGCATCCAAAATTGAAATTAATTTGCTGGCTTCTTGTTCTTTATTTTCTGGCACTGCCTTTTAAGCTAATTTGGCGGGGTCCATCTCTGCTGGCTGTGGCTCATCCATTTCCATATCCAAAATGCTGCAAATTTTGCGTACATATAGAGAGCATTTTTAATCCAATGCTAGATGTTGGCTCTCAGTAAATTACTCGGATCCTGAGAAGTCACTTAAATAATACGCCATAGAGTTATCCGGTGCAGGCAAGTCGAGTTCACTTTTCACGACAGCCCAAAAACATTTTGAGGCCGTTAACAAGCTCTGCCTGCTCCTGATTGCGATTGGAATTGAGTTTGCGATTCACATTCGAGCTGGTTGCTGGTTAATGTTGTCCAGGCAACACTAACTGTCTGCCAGCCAGTGAGGGAGAGAGATAGAGTAGGTATGTCGAATGGAAGGCGGAAACACTTTAGCAATTTGCAATTGGCATATCAAGTGCAGAGCAGGGCAGAGGCGAGAGCTGCTAGCTGAGAGTCAAGATGCATCCATGCATGCAGACAATTCACGGCTCGACGCATTTCTATGAGTGGTTTGGCGTCCGACGCAGGCACTGGATGGACCCCGGTTGGCATGGGTACGCCAAATGTGCGTGCCGGTGTGGGGGAGTGGGGAAGGGGTGTCAGGAATGTGGCGATAAATCACGCAACGTTGAATCCGTTTGCAAATTTACAATGTAATATTTACAGTTTAACCGAATTCAATATTATTCAAACCATATTTTTTGTCTGTTAAACGATTGTGTTTGAAAAGTGCAAATGTTACCAGTTATAAGGCTAATTCCCATTCCTGATTTTTAACTACAATTACTTCTTAAATATTCCAGCTATTTTCATTGGAAATACCTTTTTGGTAATCATTTTTGCATTCGCATTACTCTTATTCCATTTTTATACTTTATACTTAATTCCACTGGGATCAATGGATTGCTTGACATTTGTAAATACAAAGCTAGTTAAGCAAAGCTTATAGCAACTAAATTTATGTATAGTTTTTCACTTTAATAATACCAACAATTTTGCGATTCTCTTCTCCTCGTCTTTGTACACAGACTTTTCAACTTTTCTGAATAGGCTTTAACTTTGCAGCAATTGGAAATGTTATGGGACGAAGACAAAGGTCAAAAGACATTTGGCACTTAATAAAAGGTTTTTGGTCACTTTAGAGCGTTGGAAGTGGCCTTAACCGAATTCCACAAAGGCAGTGAAATTAATTTCATGGCTCAAAAAACACAAATCGTAAACAATTAGAAGAAGGCCCCACTCAAACACATAAGCACACACATTCACACATCGCTCAACACGCATCAGTGCGCCAAATTTTGATCAGAATAACTAAGAAAGTTGTAGTCGTGTGAGCTCGACTACGAGACACCCTAAACCCAGCTGTTAAAAATAGGTTGTAGTATTATTGACAAATTTCTCTTTAAAAGTTATGCACACTTAAATGTGATCAGGTCTGCAATGCATTCTTTTCCTATGGCAGGCACAGGCACTGAAGATTAAAAAAAAACTAAGGCTGCGCATATTTTTATTCACAAGCCCGAACTGACTCGAACTGGCTTGCAACAAACGCTTGCATATACATACATATGTATGTACAGGCAATCGTATTTAACAGGGCTCTGCAGAATAAACGTAATTTTATGTATACAGAAAATGTCACTTTTTGAGAAGTTATGGCCCCGAAAGTTCCCAATGACAATTTCTCGAGTCCGAATAGCGTTTCCAACTTTGAATGCAGTTCTCATATGGAGGTCAAACCATGATCAAAAAGCCCCGGTTTTTGAAAATAGGGCCACTTTTGACAAAGTTATGGTCTGGGAAAGTTTTGAATCGTCCCAAAGACAAATTTTCGAGGGTATAAGACTATTTCTGATGAAAATTGGACAGTTAACCAAAATTAAAAGCGTTTGCCTTTATAATTGTAGATTTTATTGCCATCGGAAAACGATATATACCGATATTTACGAAACAGAGGCAACTATCGACAAAATGGAGTAAACTTGACTTGAACTTATATTCCAAATTGAAGTCTCCAGCTATATCGACTCGGCTGTTGATCCTGGTCAAGTATATATACCTTAAGGGGTCGGAGAAGCTTCGTTCACCCTGTTACATACATTTGCACAAAACTATTATAACCTTTTTACCCATTTTCAATGGGTTCAGGGTATAAAAAGTGAAAGAATTTCGGACAAACCAAATAAGTCGACATGTGAAAAAGCTAACAAAAAAGTTTTCCTCAGCCGGGGAAATAAAGTCTATTGCTCTTTGTCGTGGATACACGTGTCCAGGACAATAACCGCAATGCTCACAGATGCGAAGTTATTTACACTCTGTAGAGAAAGTCTACATTAATTAAGTTTGATTTAAAGAGCCTGGTCCAAAAATGGCATAGCTTACTTAGATAGATTAATTATAATAAATATAATTATATTAAAATTGGATGAATAATGAATATACATTTTATAATTATTATTATAGATATTGACTCCTGCTGAACTTCTTAAAACGAATTTTTGCGTAGAGTGTATCAAAAGTGTTGCCCAATAAGTGGAAATCAGATGTCAAAGTTTGCAACTCGTTTGATTGGGCCAATTGTTCACAGTTTGTTCAGACTTTGAGCCGGACATGTGGTCGTCTTGGTCTAACCGGGCCAAGAGGTCTGACTTGAATTGAATCCAAAGTGCTTTTAAAGTGCAACTTTAACTATACTTTTAATTGTTGAACAAGTCTCGACGTTGACTTCTCAAAGACTTGCAACGTGGGCTTATTCATGTGGACACGCAACTAGCAACTTGCAACATGACTAAGTAAATCGTCTGTCAACCTAGGTAAGTTGGAACCAAGCCCAAATCGGCAGGCCTCGATTGGCACTGGTTTAAGGTGATGGTGGGTTGGGGTGGTGTTGGTATTTACTTTGGTCTGGAGTCGAGTTGCGAGTGTCTCCGCCATTGCCAATGTAAGTACGTGTGCGAAAGCGACCACCTGAGAAATCAGCACTCGACAGGCCACGCCACATCGCCATGCCACAACGCGACATGACTCGTGCCTCAGTTTGGCTTGTTACCAAATCGCTTTAGCGTTGCCGCAAGGCAGCAATAAAAATTGCCGCCCACTTATTGTTGACTGTTTGTAGTATATGTAAGCTGTTGTTATATTGATCTAAAATTGAATATGGAATTGCGTGGCAGCTTCTGCTACGACTGCTGCTGCGACTGCTGCTCCTCTTGCTGCATGTGGGTAAAGTCACAGCTGTCGCTTGCTACTCGCGGGAGTAGCTGAACTGGCTTAAAAGTTTTTATATGAATCATGCAGATGATATTTAAGTGTCCTTGCTTTATACGGAAAACCTTCTATTGTCAATGTGAACAGGCAAACATCAAAGGCAACGTAAACCACAGAGAACCACCCAAAACCATCACCACCCTCGCCTCCCCTGTTGTGTTTTAATGTCTTCATATATGCGCGTTGTACTTGCGGTAGTGCCACAGATTTTTATGACATTGCCGCACATTTAATTTTACAGCTTATCAAAACAGTTGACACTTCCACAGCACCGACTCCTGCGCCTGACCCAGCCATCCACCTACAGCTGCTGCTGTTGCTGTTGCCTCCTCGCCCCCCTCCGCACTTTCAGCTCCAGTTTGTGTTTCAGTTTTGGGCTGGCAACCGCATTGACAGCGACAGCAACTGCGACAGGCTCTGTTTCAGGTTCAGGTTCGAATTCAGGACAAGCGGCTCCCTTGACGCTATTTCCATTTTGGTTAACTGTAAATTGGCTTTGTGTTCAATGCCTGTGTGTATGTGTATTGGTGTGTGTGTGTGTGTGTGTATTGGTGTGTGTGTGCTATAAAGTTTTTTGAAGCTCATTGAGCGCGTTAATTGATTTTGCGCCAAACAAAGGCAAAAGTTTGAAGCGCTGTCGGGGAGCGGAGCAGGACATGCGAGCAGATTGTGGGACAGACAAAAGCGACAGCAATAAGGCAGCAGGACGAAAAGAATCTAACGGCTGTAAGGACCAAAAGGCCAATTGTTGGCAGCAGCAACAGCAGCAACAGCAGCAGCAGCGGCAACACAATAAACACAGCAAATGTGAAGGAAGCTCTAAAAAAATATGCCAGCAACAAGGGGCTGCTTATGCTTGGAGGGTGAGGTTGAGGGTTTTCATGTGTGTGTGTGTGTGTGTGTGCGTGTGTGTGTGTGTGTGACTGTGTGTCTATGTGTTGTGGACAACGACAACTGAAGCAATTTACAAAATGACATTATTTGAGCGTAAACATAAAGAAAATCAAGCGATCCAGCGGGCGAGTGCACAGTGGGCAAATGGGAAAAAATTACGCCAACAACTAAAATAGACAGCAATTCGTAACCACCACCTCTCCCCACCCTCTACTATAACAGTTGCCAGTGTTGCCATTGTTATTGCGACTCTTGTTGTTGTTGTCGTTGTTGTTGTCAAGCAGCAGTTGGAGAGAATCGCTTGCTGCAAGTTTACATATTTTTAAACGAGGGCGCAACTATTTTTTTGCCACTTCATTTTTTCGTGCTTTGGTCTGGCCTGGACTGTTTTGTTGTGTTGTTTTTGTTTGGCTTCGTTGTCCCTTGAAAAACATTTTATAGCTTCTTGTTCGGGATGTGCCAAGGCGGCGACGAAGGCGGCGGGGGCAAAGGGCGTGGAGTCGGAGGTGGGCAGGTCAATTGCAGGCGTTTCTCGGAATTTTTTTGTTTGTTCGACACTGCATATGTGTGTGTGGCAATGGGTTTCGGCGGCTTGCAGAGAATGTGACGGGTTTGGCGATGGGTGGTTGGAGGTTAAAATGATAATAAAAAGGAAATAAATTTTATGCAGCATAGACGATGACAGTTTGAGGGGGTGCGGGTGCAGAGTGACTAACCAAGTACATGCACATTTAAGAAGGGATAAAACGCATAAAATAAATGAAGTGTATACACACACACACATACACACACAACAACAACAGCTTAGTGTGTGTGTGTTGATGAAGAAATGCCTCATAAAATAAATGACTCAGCTGTTAATGTGAATAAGGCGCATATCCTTTGTCCTCTAAGGGAATTTAAACTTTGCTTATTGATTCGATGTTAAATTGATAAACTACCCCTAAGTCCAGTCCTTAAGCATGCTGCTGCCACAGCCTGACAGGGTGAATAGTATAAATATATTTTGGGTCATGTGTCGTATAGCGCGCCCACTACACTCTCCTCCTCCTTCCCCCATCTGTGTTGTGTGTGCCTGGATTTAACAGCAATTTTTTGGCCAACAAAACCTTTTAATTAAAAATGTGAAATCATCTGCAATGCGAATTCGGCGGCAATGTCTGCTCAAATTTACCTTTGTCGAGTCAATATTTACCTGCTCTGATTTTTAAATTTCTAGTCACTGCCCTCAGTTCTGCTCTGCTCTCCTCTGCTCAGCTCTATTGCTCCATTGCTCTCTACCACAATCTCTGACCCTGTCAGCAATTTTATTTGCCCACGTCAAGAGTCTGCAGAGTGCGAAAACAAATAGAAGAACGCATACATATGTACACACATACACAGATACACACACACATATGCAACATTCAGATACATTTATTCAGATGCATTTCTATAAATATATTTATTCATGTATGTTTGTTTATATTCCAGCATTTCAACTAACTGAAATGCTGCTACGAGTGCAACAGCCATCAATCATTCATGTTCTCAAATTTGTTAAAATTGTACAAGCTCCTTCACACTTGTGTTTACTCGTCTTGTAAATGTAAGTTTGATTGATGAATCTCTTATGTTATTTGTTATATTATATTCATACTAGGTAGAGTGTCCTTAAAGCATAGATCACAAGAGTTCATACCATGAGTTTAGCCAGGAAGGGCCGAGTTTCATGTCATAAATTTAAATGTAAGCCACGTTGCATCTATGATCAAAATTTAGAAATGTAGTGGGCGGGCAGCTGCCCTAACTAACTACGCCCACGATTTGTTAATTATTTGGCAATATTGTTTTTAAAATGCAAGAAATTTTGGTTCTACAATGTATTTTATCGTCAAGGATGCAGTAAATAACCCAAACTTCTCTTTCTTAATAACTGTTTAGCAGCTGCCTAAAACTTAAACAAGTGGAAATCTTTCATGCCCAATTAGCGACAATTTTATTGATTTAAAAATCAAAATTTGGGAAATTGCACTTCACATGCAGATGAAAACTAAAAATATTTTAGATTTCAATGTGTTATATGACCCAAATAAAAATTAAAATCTGCAAAATGCCGCCCATTATTACACGATTAGAAATACTGATAATAATGAATAATCATTATTTATGTAAAGCGTATTCTGTCACAATTTCATGGGCGAATTCAAATTTTGGAACACCTCCTAGCAAGTTCTGCAATGTAATGGAAAATTGTGCTTGTTAAACATGATGAACACAAAGTAAAATGTTTCAGTTTATAATAGAGCAATGGGAGAACGAGACAGATAGACAGAGAGAGAGAGAGAGAGAGAGAGAGAGAGAGAGAGGAAGAGAGAGTGGGTGAATGCGAAACTGAGAGAGGTAGTTAAATCGATTGCAATTGTTGCGAGAAAACCAATGTCAAAGGCAGACACAATTATGCAAATGTTAGTGTGTGTGTGTGTGTGTGTGTATATATGTGTGTGTGTGTGTGTGCAGCACTGCATAATGAATGCTCCATGATGCGTGGGTGTTCGTTCGATATGTTCGTGTCATGTTAAATATGCTCACACACAGCAGACACAGACACACACATACGCGCACAGCAAGCATTGTTCAGTGATGCGTGCATCTGAATCTCAGCTGAATGTGGATTGCGAATTGTGAGTGCATGAATGTGTATGTTTGAGTGTATGTTTGAGTGTATGCTTGAGCGTGTGAATGTGAGTGTCTGGGTTTGGTCTGCTATTTGTTTCCGAGCCATGGCGAAACTGACCCTTTGATTTATCAAATGAAATTGTTAATTTGCAGCCAAAGCCAATTTTGAGCTGCACATGTGACACTGTCATGTTTTCTTCTCACTCTACTTATTTCTCTATCTCTCTGCTTCTCTCTCTCTCTCTCTTTCTCAGTTGTGCTAAAAAGCCACAGAAAATATGCAACAACAGTTGCTGCTGTGGCTGCTTCATCCAGCGTTGGCAATAATTGACTACAACAACAACAACAACTGCTGCTGCAGATTCAGTTAATGCAGTTTCAGTTTCAATTTCAATTTAAGCTTCAATTTTGACCACGAATCGCACATTTCAATTGAATTTTGCTCTCGAGCCAATTAATCGATTTCCATTTAAATTTTAATTTAAATCAATTGCCCCACAGATTTGTTGTTGCTTTTGTTAATGCTTGCAACATGCATTTGTTTGACTGGCGGCTTAGTGGGTGTGTGTGTGTGTGTGTGTGTGTGGTGTAGAGATCAGAAACAACAAAAACACATTTACCATTACAAAATTTATGGCAATTTTAATTGGCATTGATTGCGAAATAACAATTGCATTTAATAACCCGCACGAACAATTATTTATTACTATGGTTATACACACACTTACACACACACGCACACACACACACACACATACTAACACACACACCCCCGCTCGCTCTCTTAATGAAAAATGCATGCATAGTTCTCTCTCTTCACTCTTTGCCACTCTCATGCCACCTCTCACTTACTCAACCTGTCTCCCTCTAGTTTTTACTGTTTCCCTGCCGCCCTTTGATGTGTGTTGAGCGGGGGTGTCAAGTGGTAAGACGCCATTTTTGTTGTGCCCAGTGGAAGTCAACCATTCTGGTCACACAATTTCCATTGCATAACTCAACCCGGCGCTCAGCTGTGAGCTGAACTAATTTATTACTAATATTTGTAATATTTCCAAAATATTTGCAAAGAGATTTTATTCAAATAAAATCAGACTTTCACTTACAAACCTTGTTGGAACGAGAATTATGAATTAAGAATTGAATTTATTTAAGTGGCACTACCACCTGCAATTTCTTTAACGGTTTTCACATACGCTGACCAACAGTTAGAATAAGGATTTAGTGAAACTAGAAGCCAATTTTAAAAAATTGAACTTAATTTACAAATTTTGGAGATCTTTGGATACCAGTTGGCGGGAATTGATTTACGACTGAAACGACACAAGTTGAACTGACTTGAATCGGGGCAATTTCCTCGCATGTCGTAATCAACGGCGCCAAGTTAAATTAACATAAATTGGATTCATCTATGTAGGCGTATCTTTCCGGTGAGTTCTCCCTGCTCGTGGTGCTAATGCCCCATACCACTCAACCTCATGTGACAAGGCACATTTCAGGCGCAGAGTCTTTTGTTTGACGCAAAATTCAATTAACGCACATCGTTCATGTGGAGCCCACAGCCAATTTACAGTTAACCAACATTTGAATGACTTTGGTGAAAAGTGGCGTTCAACGGCGATGGCGAGGCGTCATCATGCGACGTCCTTGCTCGCCGTTGGGTTCGGGAGTCTCTTTGATAAGTTATAAAATTTAATGCGCCATCATGGTCGTAAAATCTGTGTGGGGCGACGCCGTCGACAACAACTCAATGAAGTTGCCACAAACAATATAAAGTCATATAGCGGAAGACAGGGCACGACTCGGCATGCCAGGGCGGGGTAGGAAGTTTTGGTGCTGTCGTGGGGAGGGAGCTCAAAGAGCATAAAGCAGCCAAGCAGCCAAGCAGCCAAATATGCATGATATACGAGACGTAGGAAGTACCGAGAATGGAAAGAGTCAGTGGAAATTTTGGCCAATCTGATGGCTGTCTGGTTGCCTGGTAGACTGTCTCGCTATCGTTGATATTTTGCTGTTTGCTTTAAGAGAATGCCTGAAATTCCGTTTGGCAAACATTTGGCCCCGTTAAAAGGGCGAGCTGGCATACAATGTACCTGTGGCTAGCTTAGTCAGGTGTTGATAGGAGGGCATTTTCACAGGTGTTGCGCCGCAGCTGATTTAAATTATTCGCATGTTTGGCTTTTGGCCGTGGCCAGCGCATAAATTCCCATAGTATGTTAGTATGTACGGAATTGGACTGTGCCACGACCATAAGCTGACCGAAAGCAATTGGCCGAGATAAGATGTAATGGCTTTTTATGGCCGACCGACCCTCATAGTTATCAACAGGAATTACGAGAGAGGCCAACGCCTGGCTGACCAATAGCCAGCAGTAAGTGCAGCCTGACAGTCTGGTCTGGCTAACAGCTGCAGCTGGTAGCTGTTGCTGGCCACAGCTTAAAGTTGCAGCCAAGTCAATGACTCTTGGCAAACTATACACTTGCCAAGAAGCCACCCACAACCACACCCACACCCACAACTTGGCCCTCAACTTGATAGTTGCTCGTTGCCATTTTAATGGCCGCTGAATGATTTAGCAGAAGTCTGCCGACTTTGGCTAGCTAACTGGCTGTCACGCCTCCTCCTCCACCAACTCCAATTGCTACTCCTGTTTGTTTGCCAAGTTGCCATCAGTTGGCGCATTTCCCACGTGTATCAGCCCACGTTCGATTCATACTGATTCATTTGAGCTGCGCCTTGCATGGCCGCAATTTCACATTCAATTTTAGATCCATGCCACAACGCATAATGGAGAGACAACCAAACCTCTACCTTCCCCTCCTCCGCTCTACCCCTCGACCCCTTCCAATTCTGGTCACAATAAGCTACTCCGCGTTGCCGCATTTTGTATCATTTTTATTATAGCTCTCCACGCCTCCTCGTCTACCTTCGTGCTGGCTCAGACAATTGATACAATTGATATCTCAGGTGCTCGCTTTCGCACATGTATTTACATTACCAATGCAGTAGAACGACTTCCCAATCCACTACTCCTGCAACATTCACCCCTTGCCTCTGTGCGTTCCTTTCGTCTTTCCAAGTCGAGTTGTGGCTCGCCTTGACTTTCCCTGAATAGTTTGTGCTGCATTGTGTCTCAGCTTGCTATTTCCTTGTTCCTTGCTGTTAGCTCTACTTTATTTTCAGGGACAAATTCACACACAGACACAGACACCGACACAAACACATTCTTTGCATCTTTGATGAGCCCAAAGTGGAGTTGGATGCAGCCAACTCACGAAGCTTGGCACAATTACAAGTATTGAAAGTTGCACTTTGAAGTGCACTTTTCAAGCGAAAACACTTGAAACAAAGTGTTTTCTGGCTGGGATTGGATTGCAAACTCTACATGAAGTGCTTAGACCACAAACATTAATTGCAGTATAGCTTAAAGTGCAGACAATTGGCCAATCAAATAATTTGGCAAACTTTGTGTGATACATCTGTTAAGTGCACGTGAAATGGGCTTTTTGGCTAACCCTATTTGACTGCCCAGTATGGGCAGACGAGAGTAAAATAATAGTCAAAGGCAGCGCAAAATAAACTTTGTCTATAGACCCTAACTAAATTTAACTAGAAAAGCTTTCACACAAGCTATTAACAGAGCAATGCAGCCAGGAGCGATGTGTCTATTTCCCTACTAATATTTAAAATCCTTGGCAATCAAAAATGCAACCATTTCTCAGTCTTTGCATAAGAATAAACTACTCTAACAACTGTCAACTCCTAAGTCCAATATTCTTACATAAGCCCATTTTAAACACATTTTGAACACACTTTACGCTTCAAGTACTCGTAACACATGTTTTTAATTTTTATTTACAATCTGTCACAACACCTGTGTGTATGCAACTATACGTGTGTGTGTGTGTGTGTAATCCCTCTGAGAACCTCTTTCACTTTACCTTTTTTCCCACACATGTCAGCATGTCGAGTAGAGCAGGGGTTGGCATCTTTTGGGAATGGGGTGTAAGCACACATAAATGAAGAGCACACAATGAACTTGATTATGTGCTTTCATTCACACCTTGAGCTGCTTTTCTTTTCGCAGCTTTTCATCAACATTTCTGTGGCTTTTCCACAGTTTATGTTGTTGGGTGTTTCAACAACAATTATTTTCAATTTGAGTTCTTCGAGCCATGAAATTAATTTCGTTTGCTTTCTCGTGCTGCCTAACACTCATTCCCACATACATATGTAGGAGCTCTAATCCCTAACCGCACATATGTACAAAAGTACATATAGATACATATAGAGAAACTTGTGAAGTTAGAAGCAGCTTTTTGAATGTGTTGATGTCTGAAATCAATCTTTGTTGACACTTTGAAGGCTTTTAACCTACCTACACCTACAGCAGCTGTCAGTATCTCACTTCGAGTTGTTTGAATTCGCAAAAGATGCTTCTATTGTTCAAGCATTTGTCCAGCAGAACAATAGCAAACGGCTGTGGCTTTCGAGGAACAATTGAATCCTTACGCCGATCTCTTTAAGGGCAAATTGTAATGAATGCGTGTAGAGTTGGGTATTTATTACACTTATTCATCTCTTCTGGCTGGCATCTGCTTTATTATATGATTCATTTTCGTCCACTTTATTTCAAGTTTATCTCAATTTGGATCTTCTGCCCTTACACTTTTTGTTTCTGCACTCTATAAAAGACGATTACTAATCGCTTTGTCTACTCTGCTTTGCCTTGGCTTGGCTTGAATCAGGGCCGGCCTGGCCTGGTATGGTCTAGCATGGTTGTGCTGCGGGCTCTTTTGCGCAATATCTTAGTCATCCACGTCACAAAGGGACACGCCCACTGCACAAGAAATTTGCCAGCTCATCATTTTTGCAGCGCTGTGTAATTAAAGGCGCTCCAAAAAGCTCGACCACAGCCGAGACACAGGCAGTCAGGCAGTCAGGCCCAAGGCACTTACTCGCAAAGAACTCGAGTGAGTTGCTTAAATCTATAGTCATGTCTATGACTCTTTCTCTCACTCTCACTCTCTCTCTCGTTCTCAGTGTGTATGTGGCGCCTTTTCATGTTGATTATGCTAATTGCCAAGTCGAGTTTCGAGTGAACATGTTTCAAGCTTGTTCAGCAGCAGCAGCAGCAGTTGCAGCAGGAGCAAAAGGAACATAAGGACCTGTCAGCTACACAAATCCATCCATGGGACGTCTTTGACTTTGGCCACATCCGCTTCTACATCCACTTACACTTCCACTTCCGCCACGGGGCACACAACCAATGCCGTTTGCCACTTTAATGAAAAATGCTGCATAATTCGAAATCCCCCTTCTAACCACTTAGGTGTTTTTGCTGTTGTTATTGCCTTTGCCTTTGCCCGTAATTAAGCCCTTGGAGTAAAGCGAAAGCAATGCTCATGCTCAGTTCTCTTACTGCTCCTGGCCATTAACTCCACACTTCGATGGCCAAGCACAAAGTGCGACACTTGCACAAAAGAAAACCAACCCCGCACCCCCACTCCTTTAATAAATAAGGGTGCAGGGTGCGGCAATAGGCAAGGGAGAGGGAAATTTTCAAATGTACACTCAAAAGAAAAAGGCCCGACATTTAGAAAATAGCCCCAATTGAAATATAGAGAAGCATTTATGGTTTCTAGAAACAATTTAATTCAATTCTAAATATAGGAAAAATGTTGCTGTAATTTTCTGTTTTTCAAATGTGTTGGAATCGCAGAATCATAAATATATGATTTTATTAGCAGAGCAAAAATAAGGCTAATTTAAGAATTGTGTGTGCACACATAAAAAAACACCCTGGAGTTTCGAAAGTCTATCTTGAAATTAAGAAATAATAACACTGGTTTCTAGCTAGAAAGTTTCAATAATTGTCTATGAAAAATTGACTTCAAGACATTTTTTTTCTGAGTGTGGGCTTGCGGAATTTCGGATTTTGTAGTATTTGGGGAGATTGTGAATTGTGCACGCAGCTAACAGTTTTGAAAAATTGATGGGCGCAGAGGTGTGTGGGCGTGCCAACAGGCAACCAGCAACGTCGTCATAAGGCATCCGAAGCAGCGTGGCGCCGCAAATGTGGCGGAAAATATGGCGTCAGTCAAAAGTCAGCGCAGCGCGTTTAATGTGCGCGACAGCAAATAAATTGCATTCGGCTGCAGTGCACCCCTCAGAACCCCTCTTATAACACCTGCAAGGCAAATGCAAAGGCAAAAGCGGAGCTCAGCTCTAAAGGAAAAAAAACAACAATGAAAGCAATTTCAGTGGGCTCGAAGAACCTGCTGCGACTGCCAGCAAAAGGTGTGAAAGAAAAGCGAGAGAAAACGCAGCGAAAAGAAAAAACCGAATGTTTACAGGCGAGAGTTGTTCTGCTTTGAAAGAAACTAATAAAGCATCCCAACGTCATGACGTTGAAGTCCCGCCAACACATCTTTCCCAACCTGTACAATGCGATGCTGAATGAACAATATGAATGCGATAAATTCCTGATTCATGAAGCAAATAATAAAAATGAAGAAGCAGACCATAAGCCAATAAACCAAACGAAAAGAATGTTATAAAAAGCCAACTTTAATACTAACAAAATGTCTCTGAAGTGCACAATTTGTTGGAAGAATGCGTGCAACTCAACTATTGTTGTTGCCAGTTCGTTTTAATTGCTATGACAGCCACACAAGCAGCTCCCCAAATCCCACTCCGAAGAACCCCCTCTCATAGCCATACGCAATAGTTGCAATCGTCGTTGCTCGAATGTATCCTAAATTAAGTTGTTATCCAGTGGAAAAATATGCAAATTGTTTTTGGCTCATGTCAGACATAAACTTTTTTATGACCAAGTGACATGGCAGCCCAGTCTCTCTTTCTCTCTCTCCTCTCTCTCTCTCTCTCACCATCTCTTTCTCTGTTCCATCAGCAACACCCCGACTCCCCAAACCCTCCTTTCACATGGCATTTGTCTAGCGAACACTTTCGTCTGGCGCCGACGAAAAAAAATAATAAAGGATCCAACTCGCATGTGTGTGTGTGTGTGTATGTGTGTGTGTGTGTGTGTGTGTGTGTGTGTGTGTGTGTGTGTGTGTGTGTGTGTGTGTGTGTGTGTGTGTGTGTGTGTGTGTGTGTGTGTGTGAGTGTGTGTTGATGATAGGGACGTGTTCAGGTTTATGCACACTTCGTGTATCCCCAAATCAGATAAGCGAGCCTAACTCCTACCTTCCCTCCGCAAACACTCCTTCTTCATTCAGTTCCATACAACTCAACCGAAGCGTAGCGAAACTCTCTCTAAAATAATTGCGTATCATAAATAGTAAGTTGAGGCACGTCTCGACATTATTTAGTGGCAACAACAGGCGAAGGCCAATTACCTTAATACATTTTTTAGATGAATTTGGGGTCAACATTTTTAAATGCAGCTTTGTTCTAAAAATCAAACATATTCTCAAAAAGCACCAAATTTTTGAAATTGTACATTTTTTGACGAAGATATGGCCATTTAAAGTTTGAAACAGTTGCCATCAATTGCCCATTGCCACCACCCCATCCTGCTGTTTTTGCTGAGTGCAACTAACAGTTAATTAACACATTCAAGCATTCCCTGCACCCTTACCACCCACTGGCTCTTTGCCTGTTTCATGCCGTGTTCCAGACTAATCCCTTCCTTCTCTTCTGTACCTCCATCCCACAACATCACCCTCACCATGTCCAGCTGCAGTTCGTCGCGTGTTTCCCTTCAACACTGCGGCTATTTTGCCTTCTCCTGTTGTATTTGTTGGTGTTGCTGCAACTGAGGCAGAGAGTGTTTATATGAACGTGTTTGCTCCAATCCCCACCCTCATACACACATTTTCCCTTTCACTTCTGCTTACAGGCTTCTAATCGAGCGTGCAGAGGTCTACTTCTAATTATCGCCCTAGCGAATCAAAGCGAACCGAACCAAACCAAACGGGTTTGGCTTTCGTGCCTGTGACGCTCTGTTGTTGCTCCCGAATTTACACTTATGTACTTAGCTCTCCTTATCGTGGTTGTATTTGTTATTGCTGTCCGCACTGTTGTTTACTGCCAATTGCGATGGCGACATTCTGGCAAAAAGTCTCAGCCTCACCCAAAAACATAAATTAAGTTGTTTCGGATCTAAACACAGTTTAAAGTTAAGGGCTAAGTTGCCAGACTGCTACTGTGGGGAAAGTGGAGGATTAGGTGCGATTGTGGAAAAATATGTTCGAAGCAACCATGTGCGATTGCCTGCTAGGCAGTTAGCCGTCCATCCAACCATCCATCCATCCATCCATCCATCTGAACAGCGAATCAACTTCATTACCGCCTGAATTTGTGAGTGTGTGTGTATGTTTCAGTGTATGTGCAAATTTCCTGTTCTGCTTTTTACGGCGGCACGTAATCAAATTAAGCAATTACAGCCCTGGGTACTGTGTACTGTGTACTCCTTTCCCCTGAGCATTGGAACCACATCCACACCCCCTTGATTATGGGGCAGCTATGAAAACCGCCTGCAACATTGGGGAGAGAGTGAAAAAGTGGCACCCCACAATCATAACGGTAAACGTTTCACAGGCAACGGTTCTTCAGCTAAAACTTTATATCCTCCCTTGGTTCACTTCCAAATACGGTATTTCCTCTTCGATAGATGACTTGTCCACCCTTGCCAAGTGGGTTCATCTGAGAACTTTCTTGAGTCTTATTTTCCTGTTCTCAAAATGAGTATGCTAATCGTTTGGTTTATAACCAATTAATCAACTCTACAACACATCCAGACCCACATCCAGACCTAGTCCCAGGCTGAGAAACATATTTTCATTGAGTTATGCATGTCCTCGACCGCACCCATTTGTATGTCCTCCCTTTCCCCAGTTAGACAAATATTGCAAACATAACTTTGAGCTGCTTCGAATTGGACTACAGCTGTAACCGAGAGGTTTATGGTTGCTTCAGAGCCTGCTGGAACCATGTCGCCAATTAACAATATTGAATTTGAATTGGAGGCAGTGGGTAATAAGAAAGAGACCGGAAAACCCCAACGCTACAATGGAATCCTTTCGAGTGGGTCAACGCGAAAGTGTTTACGAGTCGGCTTCACTTTCCTCGGTTCGTGGTTTGGCTCTTGGCGCTAATCGCTTGGCCCATAAAACCCTAAAAGCGCCCCCTAATTATAACTGACCACGCAGCAGTGCAACTCGGTTGCGTTTTGTTTCCATTTCTATTGCGAGCTAATGAATGGAAATACAAATGCCACAACGACCGACGGGTTGAATGGGGAAAACTTCTCTGAATTTCTCTGAATGGCAGTCGACTGACTTTGGCTGCTTACCTCATGGATGAGCTAGCGACAGACCTTTAGACAGATATACAGACAGACAGACAGACATAGAGACAGGCACTTCAGAGAACTCCCCCACTGACCTAATGAGCCATTTAGCCAATTGGGGTTAATGTCTTGTGGGTAGAAGAAATGATTAGAGGGGGCAAGAGAGGAAGCAATGCCTTTCAGCTGCGACTCACAACTTATTGATACATTTTTCAAAGGTTTCGTGCAAAGTTTGTTCCCAGGGAAACATATGAAGTCGCTAACTGACTGGGAAAACTTGGGGATAAACGAGGTGCTCCGTTTTATTTGCTTCATCTCTTCATTTTCATATTTTCCTTATTTATGGGAAAACATTTTGGTCACGTGCTCAGGACGTGAGCATTTTCGTCAACAGGAAAAGAACTTGAAACAAAGCGTGGAACTCGTTTTGCGTTCTACTAAACTGCATTGTTCCCCACTCGACGACTGCAGCAATCTGCCTATTGGCAGCTTAGTCCTAAACTTTGTGTGTGTGTTCCCTGCTCCAATTCGTGTTGATTGGAATTACGATATCGGGCGAGCCTTGTAAGCCCCCGTGTGAGTGCGTGAGCTGCCTGCTGACCAGTTGTCATTTGCACAGCTTAGTCCTTGTCCAACAGGACGCAAACAAAACAGGGTCACACAAATGCTATAGCTCTCAACTGGACCTCCCCAACCGATTACAGAGCGATGCATCGTAGCTCCAATTGCAGTTGAAGAGAAGGTTGCGGTGCAGGAGGAGACGGAATAAGTGAAGGAAGAGTTGAGTGGGATGTCTTTGATTTCAATTGGTTTCATGGTTTCGATTTTAAACTCGCACCGAGTGGAAGTGGAAATGCTCTGACGGGATATGAAACTGTAATTGGAAGCCACTGAAGCGAGCTGTCCGAATCTGTATCTGAATCTGTCCTCCTGTCACACGTCACTTGAGTTCTCTATGAGTTTGTTAAACGGGGTAGGTTGAGGGTGACTTCCTCATATGAAATGACAGATTGCTCTATGGCAACTCGCATATTAATTATGGGCAGATCCCAGACACTGATGCATAATATTGAAGCACAACCCGATTCCATTCAGTAAAGTATGTCTATTCGAATTGATGTTCCCCTGGGAGGCTCGACCTGAAAGCAAACGCGTGTTGCTTGGCCCCTGAAATGGTTTCAGTTTCAGTTTCGTTTCATCATCGGATCGGAGTTAACATCGAATATCAGCTGGGCATCCTTTCAACTCAATTAGACTGTATGTGTCCCTTTGTTCTCTGTCTTTGTTTCTGACTCTGAGCAGCTCAAATTGCCACTCCATTGGCATTTGCTGAATCCATCGATGCATTGACTCCATCGAATGTTAAGTTATGTTTCTATCACTCATCACTCACCCAGTCCAATGCCTACAGTGGAAACTCTGACAACGGCTGCTTATCAGTTAATGTGGCGCTTTATTGAGTTATGGAAATTTTCCAGCGTTCAGTGAGTTGGCAGGATGTCGTTCTGCCTTTTGCCATTTTTCGACTGGCGGGCAACCGCAGACATATTTTCCAACTCATTTCATCGCGTGTTGTGCACGAATGGGGCATCGAAAATTCGAAATCACCGCTAAAAAGCGTAACCATGTTCCTATTCCTGTCCGCATCCATAGCCCATCGAAACATGCCCCTGGCAGCCATTTTGTGCAACAGTCGCATGCTGTCCATCATCATTCGCATCGTCATTATGGATGTCATCATCCCCTATCTACAGACGAACGATAGACGACACTTTTACGATCCAATGCTAATAAAGTCGTCTCCTTTCTGCTGTCTGCTGTCTGCTGTCTGCTGTTGGGCGTCAGCGCCAAGTTGCATAATTCAATTACATCCGATGTAGACCCATAAAACTAAATCAAAGGAAAATAAAGCGTCACACTTCATTTACCCGGCGTGCTCCCCACAGTTTCATCACAACCTTCCATTCTTGCATCCACCCATTCTTATCCACATTCGCAGATCATTTCTGGTTATGTAGTTTTTCCAATCATAAAAATTTGGCGCCACATCCTTTCAGCAAGAAGTTGTGAAAAGAAATTGTCTGTATTGTATCCTGTCCTCTGACCCTTTTCCATTGTGCTGTGGATGGATAGATCTTACATGTTGCGATGCTGCTTATTCTTTTGGGCCATTGCCGATTGCTGACATCCAAGTGGAGCTGTTGTTGGCAAGCAAAGTTTTCCGACACTTCCGATGTACTTTCTCAGCCTCCTTCCTTATTCGCCCCCTCTCTCCCTGTGGCAATGCGGATGCCACTGAGTTTGTGCCTCAAAGCATCAAACAATTCACTCGCTTGACTTTTGGTTGGAGTTTCGCATTTAGTTTTCCCTCTGTATAATAATATAAGCAATATCGTAAGAACTGTTTCGACGGCATTTCTCTCAGCGTAAAAATGTTCCTGTCTGCTTCGGATGCCAACAAGCCAACTACAAGCGAACTTGGCATTGGCCAAAGGCGTTTCTCAAACTTGTTGGCGGATTTTGAATTAGTGCCAAGCATAAAGTGTTGGCCCATTATTATCCTTCGGACTTCATAACTTCACTCGTAAAATCTTGATAGTTGCGACTCCTGTCAGAGATTCTTAACATATCTGTGGAAAGGGAATCACTAAAAGCAAATTGTGACGCATAAAATTAAGTGGAGTTGAGTTTGAAACTTAGTTGGGGCCAAGTACGATGGGGTTATTGCCCCCATATGCTCTTTTGAGTGCTATAATTCCCCATTTATCGAGGTAATTAACTATTTGGATGGAAGCAAGTGAGGAATACGTGAGCCAATAGAACCCTGGCAGCTGGCAACAGGCCAAGTGGAATCTCTCAGACCCACAACCGGAAACATGAGATATCAAATTTAAAGGCATTTCAACTGCAAGTGGCAGCAGTTTCCCTCAGCTCTTCTTGCACTCTCAGCTGCTGACAATAAGATTGGAAGGCGTTAAAGGAAATGCCCCAAAATGTGGCAGCAAGTGTCCGAGTTTGTGTTGCTTTTGTTGCGGACTGCGGCAAAGTATTGCAACCGACTGTAATCGGACACATCAGAGATACATCTTTTATATTGTTGCACTCTCCTTACTCCTGATCTGCCCTTTAACATATTTGCTCTGAGAATCTGAAACGATTTGTAAGCGCCCACAACTCGACAGTCATTCAAGGACTCTGAATACTGTGCAAAAGAATAAAAGTGGCAGGAGGAAATGAAAAGTGCATTCGCAGAGTTTGGTCAAGTGTGAATTATTCATTCCTCATCCCATTTTATCAAGAGGCAGTTGAAAATCTTCCAAGACGCCTCGAGACTCTTCTTATTTTATGACGGCGTGTCTGGCAGCTGCATTTGCTGCCTGGCTGGATTATATTCACGAGGCAATTTGTTCGGCGGCAGAAGGACACAAGTTTCTG
>JAWNLH010000001.1:0-25721 GCA_035042485.1 Drosophila cyrtoloma | reverse complement strand
TGTGTGTGTGAGTGTGTGTTGATGATAGGGACGTGTTCAGGTTTATGCACACTTCGTGTATCCCCAAATCAGATAAGCGAGCCTAACTCCTACCTTCCCTCCGCAAACACTCCTTCTTCATTCAGTTCCATACAACTCAACCGAAGCATAGCGAAACTCTCTCTAAAATAATTGCGTATCATAAATAGTAAGTTGAGGCACGTCTCGACATTATTTAGTGGCAACAACAGGCGAAGGGCAATTACCTTTAATACATTTTTTAGATGAATTTGGGGTCAACATTTTTAAATGCAGTTTTGTTCTAAAAATCAAACATATTCTCAAAAAGCACCAAATTTTTTAAATTTGACATTTTTTGACGAAGATATGGCCATTTAAAGTTTGAAACAGTTGCCATCAATTGCCCATTGCCACCACCCCATCCTGCTGTTTTTGCTGAGTGCAACTAACAGTTAATTAAGACATTCAAGCATTCCCTGCACCCTTACCACCCACTGGCTCTTTGCCTGTTTTATGCCGTGTTCCAGACTAATCCCTTCCTTCTCTTCTGTACCTCCCTCCCACAACATCACCCTCACCATGTCCAGCTGCAGTTCGTCGCGTGTTTCCCTTCAACACTGCGGCTATTTTGCCTTCTCCTGTTGTATTTGTTGGTGTTGCTGCAACTGAGGCAGAGAGTGTTTATATGAACGTGTTTGCTCCAATTCCCCACCCTCACCCCTACACACATTTTTCCTTTCACTTCTGCTTACAGGCTTCTAATCGAGCGTGCAGAGGTTACTTCTAATTATCGCCCTAGCGAATCAAAGCGAACCGAACCAAACCAAACGGGTTTGGCTTTCGTGCCTGTGACGCTCTGTTGTTGCTCCCGAATTTACACTTATGTACTTAGCTCTCCTTATCGTGGTTGTATTTGTTATTGCTGTCCGCACTGTTGTTTACTGCCAATTGCGATGGCGACATTCTGGCAAAAAGTCTCAGCCTCACCCAAAAACATAAATTAAGTTGTTTCGGATCTAAACACAGTTTAAAGTTAAGGGCTAAGTTGCCAGACTGCTACTGTGGGGAAAGTGGAGGATTGGGTGCGATTGTGAAAAAATATGTTCGAAGCAACCATGTGCGATTGCCTTCTAGGCAGTTAGCCGTCCATCCATCCATCCATCTGAACAGCGAATCAACTTCATTACCGCCTGAATTTGTGAGTGTGTGTGTATGTTTCAGTGTATGTGCAAATTTCCTGTTCTGCTTTTTACGGCGGCACGTAATCAAATTAAGCAATTACTGCCCTGGGTACTGTGTACTGTGTACTCCTTTCCCCTGAGCATTGGAACCACATCCACATCCCCTTGATTATGGGGCAGCTATGAAAACCCCCTGCAACATTGGGGAGAGAGTGAAAAAGTGGCACCCCACAATCATAACGGTAAACGTTTCACAGGCAACGGTTCTTCAGCTAAAACTTTATATCCTCCCTTGGTTCACTTCCAAATACGGTATTTCCTCTTCGATAGATGACTTGTCCACCCTTGCCAAGTGGGTTCATCTGAGAACTTTCTTGAGTCTTATTTTCCTGTTCTCAAAATGAGTATGCTAATCGTTTGGTTTATGACCAATTAATCAACTCTACAACACATCCAGACCCACATCCAGACCTAGTCCTAGGCTGAGAAACATATTTTCATTGACTTATGCATGTCCTCGACCGCACCCATTTGTATGTCCTCCCTTTCCCCCGTTAGACAAATATTGCAAACATAACTTTGAGCTGCTTCGAATTGGACTACAGCTGTAACCGAGAGGTTTATGGTTGCTTCAGAGCCTGCTGGAACCATGTCGCCAATTAACAATATTGAATTTGAATTGGAGGCAGTGGGTAATAAGAAAGAGACCGGAAAAACCCCAACGCTACAATGGAATCCTTTCGAGTGGGTCAACGCGAAAGTGTTTACGAGTCGGCTTCACTTTCCTCGGTTCGTGGTTTGGCTCTTGGCGCTAATCGCTTGGCCCATAAAACCCTAAAAGCGCCCCCTAATTATAACTGACCACGCAGCAGTGCAACTCGGTTGCGTTTTGTTTCCATTTCTATTGCGAGCTAATGAATGGAAATACAAATGCCACAACGACCGACGGGTTGAATGGGGAAAACTTCTCTGAATTTCTCTGAATGGCAGTCGACTGACTTTGGCTGCTTACCTCATGGATGAGCTAGCGACAGACCTTTAGACAGATATACAGACAGACAGACAGACATAGAGACAGGCACTTCAGAGAACTCCCCCACTGACCTAATGAGCCATTTAGCCAATTGGGGTTAATGTCTTGTGGGTAGAAGAAATGATTAGAGGGGGCAAGAGAGGAAGCAATGCCTTTCAGCTGCGACTCACAACTTATTGATACATTTTTCAAAGGTTTCGTGCAAAGTTTGTTCCCAGGGAAACATATGAAGTCGCTAACTGACTGGGAAAACTTGGGGATAAACGAGGTGCTCCGTTTTATTTGCTTCATCTCTTCATTTTCATATTTTCCTTATTTATGGGAAAACATTTTGGTCACGTGCTCAGGACGTGAGCATTTTCGTCAACAGGAAAAGAACTTGAAACAAAGCGTGGAACTCGTTTTGCGTTCTACTAAACTGCATTGTTCCCCACTCGACGACTGCAGCAATCTGCCTATTGGCAGCTTAGTCCTAAGCTTTTTGTGTGTGTTCCCTGCTCCAATTCGTGTTGATTGGAATTACGATATCGGGCGAGCCTTGTAAGCCCCCGTGTGAGTGCGTGAGCTGCCTGCTGACCAGTTGTCATTTGCACAGCTTAGTCCTTGTCCAACAGGACGCAAACAAAACAGGGACACACAAATGCTATAGCTCTCAACTGGACCTCCCCAACCGATTACAGAGCGATGCATCGTAGCTCCAATTGCAGTTGAAGAGAAGGTTGCGGTGCAGGAGGAGACGGAATAAGTGAAGGAAGAGTTGAGTGGGATGTCTTTGATTTCAATTGGTTTCATGGTTTCGATTTTAAACTCGCACCGAGTGGAAGTGGAAATGCTCTGACGGGATATGAAACTGTAATTGGAAGCCACTGAAGCGAGCTGTCCGAATCTGTATCTGAATCTGTCCTCCTGTCACACGTCACTTGAGTTCTCTATGAGTTTGTTAAACGGGGTAGGTTGAGGGTGACTTCCTCATATGAAATGACAGATTGCTCTATGGCAACTCGCATATTAATTATGGGCAGATCCCAGACACTGATGCATAATATTGAAGCACAACCCGATTCCATTCAGTAAAGTATGTCTATTCGAATTGATGTTCCCCTGGGAGGCTCGACCTGAAAGCAAACGCGTGTTGCTTGGCCCCTTAAATGGTTTCAGTTTCAGTTTCGTTTCATCCTCGGATCGGAGTTAACATCGAATGTCAGCTGGGCATCCTTTCAACTCAATTAGACTGTATGTGTCCCTTTGTTCTCTGTCTTTGTTTCTGACTCTGAGCAGCTCAAATTGCCACTCCATTGGCATTTGCTGAATCCATCGATGCATTGACTCCATCGAATGTTAAGTTATGTTTCTATCACTCATCACTCACCCAGTCCAATGCCTACAGTGGAAACTCTGACAACGGCTGCTTATCAGTTAATGTGGCGCTTTATTGAGTTATGGAAATTTTCCAGCGTTCAGTGAGTTGGCAGGATGTCGTTCTGCCTTCTGCCATTTTTCGACTGGCGGGCAACCGCAGACATATTTTCCAACTCATTTCATCGCGTGTTGTGCACGAATGGGGCATCGAAAATTCAGATATCACCGCTAAAAAGCGTAACCATGTTCCTATTCCTGTCCGCATCCATAGCCCATCGAAACGTGCCCCTGGCAGCCATTTTGTGCAACAGTCGCATGCTGTCCATCATCATTCGCATCGTCATTATGGATGTCATCATCCCCTATCTACAGACGAACGATAGACGAGTCACTTTTACGATCCAATGCTAATAAAGTCGTCTCCTTTCTGCTGTCTGCTGTCTGCTGTTGGGCGTCAGCGCCAAGTTGCATAATTCAATTACATCCGATGTAGACCCATAAAACTAAATCAAAGGAAAATAAAGCGTCACACTTCATTTACCCGGACGTGCATTTCCCCAGCGTGCATCCCCTTCCAGTTCTGTGCCCATCCACCTCTATTCTCATATCCTCTCATTCGCAGATCAATGTCTGGTTCTGTAGTTTTTACCAATCATACAAATTTGGCGCTACATGCAGCAGTCTCTTTCAGACAGCAAAGAGTAATAAAAGCGGTGCAAAAAGAAACTTGTCCTTAGTATACCTAGTCGACTCTGCCCTTTTCCTTTGTGCTGTGGATAGGCTAGATCTTACATGTTGCGATGCTGCTTATCCTTTTGGGCCATTGCCGATTGCTGACATCCAAGTGGAGCCAGTCCGTTGAAGACTATTTCTGTAGTTGTTGTTGGCAAGCAAAGTTTTCCGTCACTTCCGATGTACTTTCTCAGCCTCCTTCCTTATTCGCCCCCTCTCTCCCTGTGGCAATGCGGATGCCACTGAGTTTGTGCCTCAAAGCATCAAACAATTCACTCGCTTGACTTTTGGTTGGAGTTTCGCATTTAGTTTTCCCTCTGTATAATAATATAAGCAATATCGTAAGAACTGTTTCGACGGCATTTCTCTCAGTGTAAAAATGTTCATGTCTGCTTCGGCTGCCAACAAGCCAACTACAAGCGAACTTGGCATTGGCTAAAGGCGTTTCTCAAACTTGTTGGCGGATTTTGAATTAGTGCCAAGCATAAAGTGTTGGCCCATTATTATCCTTCGGACTTCATAACTTCACTCGTAAAATCTTGATAGTTGCGACTCCTGTCAGAGATTCTTAACATATCTGTGGAAAGGGAATCACTAAAAGCAAATTGTGACGCATAAAATTAAGTGGAGTTGAGTTTGAAACTTAGTTGGGGCCAAGTACGATGGGGTTATTGCCCCCATATGCACTTTTGAGTGCTATAATTCCCCATTTATCGAGGTAATTAACTATTTGGATGGAAGCAAGTGAGGAATACGTGAGCCAATAGAACCCTGGCAGCTGGCAACAGGCCAAGTGGAATCTCTCAGACCCACAACCGGAAACATGAGATATCAAATTTAAAGGCATTTCAACTGCAAGTGGCAGCAGTTTCCCTCAGCTCTTCTTGCACTCTCAGCTGCTGACAATAAGATTGGAAGGCGTTAAAGGAAATGCCCCAAAATGTTGCAGCAAGTGTCCGAGTTTGTGTTGCTTTTGTTGCGGACTGCGGCAAAGTATTGCAACCGACTGTAATCGGACACATCAGAGATACATCTTTTATATTGTTGCACTCTCCTTACTCCTGATCTGCCTTTAACATATTTGCTCTGAGAATCTGAAACGATTTGTAAAGCGCCCACAACTCGACAGTCATTCAAGGACTCTGAATACTGTGCAAAAGAATAAAAGTGGCAGGAGGAAATGAAAAGTGCATTCGCAGAGTTTGGTCAAGTGTGAATTATTCATTCCTCATCCCATTTTATCAAGAGGCAGTTGAAAATCTTCCAAGACGCCTCGAGACTCTTCTTATTTTATGATGGCGCCACGATGACTCCCTGAAGCTGCATCTGCAGTTGCTGCCTGGCTGGACTATGTTCAGGAGGCAATTTGTTTGGCGCCAGCAGGACACAAGCTTCGTGGTATTCTAAGAATGTTGAGGGGCGAAGTCGCCCTTTTGCCGGTCACGTGCTTATTTTGTTTACATGGTGCATTAAGGGGATTCCATTTCGTTTTATTGCGATTAGATTCTATTTTCTGTTTGTTGTTGTCCTCTGCTTCGCGTGTGCTTGCCTGCCACTTACCACTTACACCCAACACACACTCACACAGACACAATACACATCCACATAACTCACTCAAACACACATTTAAACCCAGTCGCAGCCACAGATCGAGTTTCACGTATTTGTTTTTGTTCTCGCAGTCGCATTATTATCCTTTTCCCTTAGCCTTATAATGCTTTGCTGTGTGCTTCTGGGTTTTTCTCGGATTTTTCTCTCCCCCTTCCCCTACTCGGCATCCTTACTGCGGGGGGAGGTTGGTGTGAACTTTGCCACTTTGCTGCAGCTTTTTTCAGTTCCTGCAACTGTTTAAGCGTCTGTCAATTGTTGTTTTTGTTCTTGTTGCTTATTGTTATCCTGCTTTGCAGCTTTTTCTACACATTTGTTGCACGGAGGGTTGCTCGCTTAACCTTTCATTTCAACGCCCTTCCCTTACCGATTCCTTGTCGCACTTTTTGTGTGTGTTTTGGCAACGAGTTGGACTCATTACTGAAAAGTGGGCGTGTCCCTTGGCTGTTGGTTCTTGCCTCCTTGTTGATAAGTGCACGTCTGGCGGCTTAGTGGTTCTCATGTGGTTTTGTTCACTATTTCGCTTATCAGTTATATGTTCTTAGTTGCTGTAAAGCACTCCTCCGAGAAACACTTGTCTTTAATCGGCTTTTTCTTGCAAGCAACTCGGTCGCTACTTAATGGCCACCCAAGACACGTGGCAACTGCAGAAACTCCACTCTCCAATCTCCCATCTGCAATTAATTCGACTGTTGCACGTGTAAACATCATAAATGACGCCACAAATTAGGAAAAGGGTTTTCCCCTGCACAGCATGAATATTTTCCATTATTTTTAAGATGCCTCTGATTTGATTTTCAATTTGATATTTTTCATGCTGTAGCTCAAGAGTTTTTTTGCCTTTAATTAAAAGTCCAAAGTCTAAAGTGTCCTTCCTGTGGAGACTGTCAGAAAATGGCTGCGAAATTATTTTTCTTGGTTGCTTTTCAGGCGGCTTTTCGTTGCTGGTAATGAGACATATTTAAGGCGTTTGGCAATGTAATTGCGAACTAATCAACCTTTTTTAATTGAATTTCTGTAGCAGGCAAAGGCAAATAGCCAAACAGCCTGGCTGCCCCACCGCACCCGCCAGCGCCTCTTACAACGGCTCTGAAAATCAAAGAAAGTTATTTCATTAAAAAATTTTAATTGACATTCGTTCTTGCAGCAAATTGAGCTTTGTGTCGGCAGTTGACAGCTTCGGCCATCTGTCAGACTGGGACAGGTCCTGCCAAATAACTTTCCTTGCCCAAATGAATCAAACTGACAGTTTCTATATATATACATATATATTCTTTTTTGTGCAACGTTTACTTTTTCTTGTTTTTTTTTTTAGATATTTTGATGTAATTACAACGACAAGTTGCCCAATTTGCTTAGTTTGGTTCTAACTTCGTTGAGTTCGTTTCATTTAATTAGTTTGGGAAATGTTGCTCCTCACAGTTCGTCATCATGTTCTGGTTCTCTTCGTCCTCTTCCAAGTCCTCGTTCCCATGCTCGATCTCCTCCGTATATGCTTTCTCTTCTTCTTGTTGCTGTTGTTGGCAGCTAACAGGAAATTGCTTCATTTCGACGGCTTTTGAGTGACAAATTGAATTTGTAGCGCAACAAATAGGGCTACTTGTCACAGCCACACATTGACTTACACACACACGCACACGCACACACACACACACACACACACATGCAAACATGCATACGACTGAAATACAATAAAATGTATGCAAGTGTGTGTACGACACAAGAGCCCAATTCCGTTGCATGCCTCGTTCTCTATTGCAGTTTGGCCCACAAAACAGCTCTAAATCTTGTCAAAGAAATTGAAACTATGGCAATGACAAATATTTAGCAACGACAATGATTGCATTTACTCTGCATGAGAATGCACTACGATTAAAATTCTTCGATTGCATTCGAAATGTTGACAAAATGTTATAGTTTTAGAGTACAACATTGCTTTTATCAGTACATAAAGAAATATTAATAAGAACACCCTTAACAGTTGTCTACCAATTAACTATTCTGTAATATTCCTAATGAATTGACAAAAGCAAAAGTCAACAATTACACCCAGTGTGTTATTCATATGCATATTCATATGAGGCCCACACTTGCGTGTTATACATTTAATCGTGCCTTGTAATAGCATTCCAATAATTATTATTAAATTATGTGATACGCTTATTAGCTTATCGCTTCTCCAAAAGAAATCAATCGGCCACCGAAACTGACCAGAAACTCTCTCTCACTATCTCCCTCCCTCTCTCTCTCTCTCTCTCTCTTAAAAAAATCGAGAGAAGCCAAAAAAAAATAAATAAAAGCACAACAATAACAAATGTTCCACTTTGGCCATTTGGAAAAAATGCGCAACAGTTGCATGTGGCAACAGCAGCAAGCCAGCAAACAATTGTCCTTTCTGCTGTTGCAGAACCCCCCAACCACACCACCCCCAAACCCACCCAGAGCAACCGGCATATTTCAAGCCAAACTGCGCATGTGCCCACACAGGCTAATAACGAAGTTTAACTTCGGGTCACCTCGTGTTTCCTGGGGGGTTTCGATATTCTAGCCATCGGTCTGGTTAGTGCAACGTTCAGTCGCACGCAGCTTTCCGGTAGAGTCAGTCGGTCGTGGAGCGAAAAGCACACGGGAAAAGCACACGCGCAAAAACTTGCAAAATCGCCGACAGTTCAACAGCAGTAAAACTACGTGAGTCTCCGTCCAGCTTATAAGCAGCCGCAAAATATTGCACTAGTTTCGACATCCAGCCGAACCAACCAAATCATTAATAAACGTAAACGCAGAACGTGCTTCTCGTCGTCGTCGACGTCATCATTATCATTATCAATATCAGCAAGAGCAGGAGCAGCATTATACTTGTTCGCGGTTAGTGGGTTGTCCCGTGGCTTGCTCGCGCGTGCTGTGACAACCAGAAGCGCGTCAGGACACTGAGCCCCAAGTGGCCCAAGAGCCATGTTGACAGGCTTAAATGGGCTCTTAAGCGCTTAAATTTCAAGGCGCTTTTCTCATTACCTCTCACGCTGGTGCGCGTTCGTTTGCTCGCTCCCGTCGACGCTTGGCATTGTCCTGTGAAAAATGATATATTGCCATCCAGGCAAATAAAAGTGTGAATTGTGTCTCAGCCAAAAGGATTAAGCTGTGCGAGTGTGTGTGTGTGTGTGTGTTGGTTTTGTGCGTGTTAACTGGCCATCAGGCCCGCACGCGCCTGTGTCGAATTGGCAATGAAAGGATTAAAAGCATAACATTTCATATCATTTGACAGTCCGCACAGGTCACAGGATATGGGACACGACAGAGGACTATGCGCCTAAGCTGATTGCGTTTTGATAAGTAAGCATTTAATGTGTTTTGCTAAACACTTTTTTCAACACTCAAACACTCCAAGAACAGCTTAAACACCCGCACGGACACACACACACACAAACTCACACACACACACAAATCGAGGATACATCTCGGTCGCGTCTCAAATCCAAATGCAGCAGCCGTGACTAACCAGCCAGCACGGATCGAGATGGGACGGCAGCAGACGACCCACTTCAAAGTGAAACTAAATAAATATTTTCACATTTTCTCCATTCGTCCCTTACTCATATATATAAATGTGTGCGAGTGTGTGTATGTGTGTGTGTGTGTGCCTGAGTTAAGTACACTAAGCGATAAACTAGAACCTAAGATAATAGGTTGCATTTGAAATTTACAGAAATCATAGTAAATATCCTTACAGGTTTTAATAAACTTACTGCGCTTACCACTTTTTGAAAATCTCTTCAAGTAAATATATCAGTCAAATTAAAGGTGGCATTTAAGCTTTACTAAAACTTTTATAGAGAAATGCTTAATTGAATTTATACGAGTTTAGCATGTTCCCTGTAGCCATGAATTCTGATGATGACTCATAACTTTCTGGCAGTGTATTTTTGTTTGAGAAGTGTCTGGTGCTAAGCGTTGACACTAATTGCAATGTGCGACAGATTAAAAGCTTTTGGCCAGCGTTTCAAAGAGGCCAATCCAAACAAGTTGAGTGATGGCAAATGCCCTGTAAATCTATATGTGTACAGAAATCGGAGCTGTATAGAGTTGGGTAGACAATTCAAACAATACAAAAAAAGAACTGAGGCACATAACTTACAGCTTTAGCTCGTCATGCACCTCCTCCGATAGTACTACAGGGTATACAAGTAATGCCTGCGTCCTATTAAAAGTAAGCGAAAGTAAATGGCCGCAAAATCCGTTCAAATCTAAAGCAGCAACAACAACAACTTGAGAAAGCGTAAAGTTATGCAAATCCTGCGCTGCGCTTGGACAGTTTTGAATAGTCTGCCACCCCGCATCCCGCACCCCCGCTTGCCGCACTCCCCCCGAACATTTTGGCACGCTAACGCCCCAGACACGCCATGCGGCACGCTGATGGAATGCCTAAGTGCTCGGCCAGGAGTCACGCGCGCGGGCTTGCCTCAAACATAAATGGGCAAACATTAGGTACAACAATAGGCCCTGCCAAAGTGCAACTAAATGTTGCCCCGCAATATATGCTACAGTTTTCTCTGCTTATTTTATTTTCCCTTCGCTTTTCCTGTTTTTTTTCGTATTCTCATTTTGTTTGCCTTAGTTTGGGTCGCCTGCTAAGTGGACGGCTTCTGATTATGGGACCAACTTGAGAAATATGCATAGATTAGGCACGCTCTTAGCGCCCTACTTTGTGGCACGGCTTTACGACTCGATGTTTCAATTAGAGAGGACTTTGCCCCAATCTCCATTGCACTTATAACTTAAAAAGGTCAAAAGAATACTTGAGTTCTATGCGTTTAATCCCGGGTATAATTTTCCTCAAGCTTTTACTCAGCTATGGCAAAGAGTTTAAGGTCATAAATCCAAAATCTGTATATGATTCGTTGTCTTGAGATATCATTTTAATAAGCCCAAATGACAGCCATAATAAATCAATGATTATTGCCAGCCATTGTCGTGGGAATTGCCCGGCTCACATTTCGAGGCTTTAAAATGGGTCGTTGAGTCGAGTTATTTCTTTTTATGGCACTTGCCAGATAAAAGCTACAGCCAGACACCAACAATCCTAGGTTCGAGTGGGTGGACGGGTGTTTGGGTGGTTGAGTGGTTTAGGGCTCCTAAAAGTGTCATCGCTTGGCTGCGATTCTGTCACATTCCCTCGGCCATAATAATAAATTTGCCGCACATAATGCTGAGAAAAATGGCCACAGACGACCACTGGCTGTAAGAGTTATCGAAAAGCGCTCATAAAACATAATTGAGATTGTTTTCATGTCAAATGTAAGGTTTTTTTTCCAGCAATTTTAAACTAAAATTAGTGCTTAAATTAAGCAAGTTATTTGTACGTTTTAAGTGGTATTCTTCAACTTTCTCAACTAAATTTTTATATAAGTGATGTTTAAATAAATTATTAATAAAATGACGCACAGACAACTGAACTCCGTGCCACAACAATTGTTTGACAACCACACATGTATTCAGAAAACTATTTTAGGTTTCACTGTTTAAGTAAACAAAATTGAAATTATTTTGAAACTTTTGCGAGTGGAAAACTTTTATTTAAGCTGCAACTGTTTTATTATGCGAAATGAAGAAATTTGATGGCAAAAACTTAAAATAATAAATGCTGAATGCGATGAAAATGAACTCCAAATATTTTATTTTTTATTCAATATATACATATTCATATATATATATTTTTTATTTTTTATTCAAGGCATTTGCTTAAAATTAAAATAAATATGTCCATGAGAGACTTAAAGTTAAAGTCTCTATGTTGAAATGTATTTCTGACTAATGGATAGTTTCCTTCTATAAGTCTGATTATTGAATATCTGTGTATGGATTTGTGAATGGATTTGAAAGTATGAGTTTGGATCTGTGTTTAATTTTCCTAATTGCGAAATTGTTGCTTAACCATTTAAGCTTTAAGCTTTCAGTTATTGACTTAACACGCTTGTAGCCTTAAATAAATTATTCGAGTGCAAATTGTCCATTAAATAGCAACAAATTATATGACACAGAGCCGATACCACAACAGGCAGCAACAATCCCACCGCAGCGATAGCAGCACCAGGCTCAACCACCATTTGAGCCACAGGCTTTATTAGTGTCCATGGAGTTGCGATATTTACTACACATGTTCCACTATGCACAAACGACAAATGGTCTCTCTCCCTCTCTATCTCTCTCTCTCTCTCTTTCTCTGTCTCTGTCTCTCTCTCTCTCCACACCCCACTTTGCCTTGTTAGCCCCTCAATATTACATATGTATTCCTTCTTTGCAGAGCGAAGCACCAAAATGTAACAAAATCGCACAAATGGGTGGCACAACCACCTCTCCGTCCGTTGTTGCACCACACAATAATGGCCATCGCCCTAGGCCCAAATGTAAATTAATTGCCTGTACAAATTAGCCAACCCGACGAACATTTCGAACGTTTTGTACACTTTGTACATTTTGGACATTAGGCCTATCCAGCACAAAATGCTGGCAGAAATGGACTAAATGCGTACGTGGAGCTTCGACTCTCCTTAATTCCCCACACGCAGTAATTGCCCAATAACCAGCAAATGACATTTAATCGAAGTGCCCAACTATAATATACCCAGGCCTGCTGTAATAAATTTAATTATGAATATGCATGCATTAAATATGTGGCTGTATTCATAACACTACAATTGGAATCAGTAGTTATGGAGTGAAGAATAGGCCTGTTGACTCAATATGCTTAATTACGCATTCTTAACTGTGCTGTGATTTCTTCAAATGATACAAGAATTGCTGAGCTAAAGTATGGCTGAGATAGTATGGCTCAGCTTTAGCAAATAGAAAATATTCAGGTGCTTTCAATGGTTGAATTTTGTAGTTAAAATCAGTCAATACTAATCTGGTAACATAACATAACATATCCAATGACAAGACAGGGTATACCCATCTATTCATATTCAGTTACATAGGTATAATGACAACATTTTGTCATTGCCAGGTAAACAGATGCAAATGTCGCTCGTTATTTTTAATCAGACATCAAAATGTAAAGCTGCAAATTTATTTGGAACATTGTCGAGAAGCAGATGGAAACAGTTTTCATTCTAGTTGAATTTTATTATTGTGAGTTCCATTTTTTTTATTTTTTTTTATAATATTTACGTTTAGTTTAATGAAGTCGCTTACACAAGCGCCCCCTCTGAATTCCCCTCTTGCCTCAACGAGTTTGTGTTGTCTGACTTTTGACTGTTTGTATTCATTTATTTGTGTTTGCTGCATATTAAAACTGGCGCAATGTTGCGGGTTGTGGCAGTTTTCCATTAAAGTTAATGAGCCAAATGACGCAACATTTGACTGGGGCAAATGGCGACCAGCTATGTGCGAAATGAGTGCCAAACAAAGTGCCACAGGGCAATGTATTGAAATCGAGTTTATTTGCGAATACAAATATGTCAAATTACTCAAGAGCTCAAATTTAGTTTATTCTTTTTTTCCATTTTTTTTTTGGTTTTATGTACGGATTCTGGGGCAGCTTAATAGCCAAGGCGATTTCAGCTGCTGCTTTTGCTTGCAATAAAATCTGTTGCCAGTTTATCATCAACAGCAATAAGAACAACGACAACACAAAAACAACAATTGCGAAGGCAGACAGCAGCCCCTGCGCCTACCCCTCCCACGGCATCCTTTGTGTCTGCAATTGAAGCAAAAGCAAATGCCTCGCGGCTCTTGGCAACACAGCAATTGGAACGAGTCTAGAAATGGCAAATGGAAATGGGAAATGGGAAATGGGAAACGGGAGCAAGTCGAATCTGGCATTTAAAGTCGCCAAATGGGGGAGCTTGGCAAACAGCAGAGGGCAGAGTGCGCCCCAACCGGGAGCAACTGGCGTGAGAGGACCTGCAATTGAAACAACAACGAGGCGGAAATAAAATATTAACTTTGCTTAACTCAAACTCACGATTCAATTAGAAACGAAAGCCATTTTATAATTGAAACAAGCCTCAGCTGCCAGCCATGCCACGCCCCCAGGCGGTTTCATCTCTCTACTACCACCCAAAAACAGCCCCCTTATTTGCTGTACCGAAATGAACGATAAACGGAAAATGTTTGTAAATATACTCAAGCCAAACAATGAAGAACATCAATAAATATTGTGTGCAGCAAAAATTAGCAAAAGGGGCGGAGAAGGGAAGTCTATAGCGATAATGATAATGACTTGTAGGGAAACGAAAGATGATTATTCATTATACAGCGAATCATGTAATTGAAAAGTTTTTTGAGACAACTGCCAGGACTCACATCATCATCGTCAGCGCCCCGAACATCATCTTCAACTCAAGACAAAACCCGTCGCTCAATTTGTCACTCGCAAGACTAGGGAGGCGAGAGGCGTGGCTGCTGAGACTAGGAGTCGATGGCTTGAGGTCTGGGACTGACTGATGGTGCGTGTGACTAAGCAGAAAATTTCCAGAATTGGGTCTCCCCAAGAACTTGCTTCCTGCTGCCTAGAGCGAACTCCCTATCAAAGTCTCTGCCTTCCCCATTTTTCCTTCTCCTCCTTCGTCCTGATTATGATTGAGTTGACGTCGTTAATATGTTATCGATGACGACGCTGTGCGCTTCTCCGATGGGGAAGCAACGCATCCTTGAGCGAATGTTTTCCACGCGCTCGCGACTTGACAGCTTTTACTGCTGAGAGAGGAAGGGTGGGGTGCAAACGAAGGAGATTGGATGGAAACTGCTCGGTTGCCGGTTGTTTGTCGGCTGTTCCATTTAAATCAGTTACATTCCTCGCAATGTCAACACAAATAAAACCAAGAGACACCCATACATACACACACACACATTCACACACACTTGCACGCATATTCACACACATGGGAACTTACAAGTGCTTATTTGTCTTTTGAATTATTAATGAATTTGTTGAAGGGTTTATCCTCGGAGTTGGATTGAAGCTGTCGCTGTGGTTGCCTGGCCAGCTTCTGTACTGAATTGAGTTGCAGTCTGTTGATGACCTGACTCTTAATCAAGTGAGTCGTCGACTGGTGCATCCTTGCGGCGTCCGTTTCATCGCAGATAAGTTTAATTAAATCCCAAGCACATTTATTGGATGCTGCCTTCACGGCTGCCACGCCTCCATCTGCCTTGACCGCATATTGCTAAGCTTTAAGCAGTTTTCCATAGCTGCGGAAAATATGGGCATGATATGCCAAAAGGATAAGCGAAACAGAAACAGAATGAACTAGTGGCGGAAGCAGCAAAGTTTTCTGATTTCGATTTTTATTATGGCCAAAAAACTCTGAAACAATTCACAATCTGCTGCCATGGAGATTAGAGAACGCGAAGAGGGAAAGAAGAATCGGGTGGAATTGGATGTCGGTTTCTTGGCAACAATTTCATTTCGGAGGCACTTGACAGCCGTTCCTCCACTTCTATTTAAGTTCACCTTTCTATTTCCATGCCAACTCTTGACTTTCCACCCGACCAACTGTTTTTGTTTTGGTTCTGGCTCTAACTGCACCTAGAAATCCATTCGTGTAGCTGCACGCAACCAGCAGAAAAAGGGGGAAAACAAAGGGGGAAACCACTTGAACCACAAAATCCAAAAGCCAAAGTTTTTCCTATTTCCCTCGTTTGCTCTTCAAATGTTTCTTGAATAATTTAATGCACAGAAGCAAAATGTTAACACGTATTTATTAAAGCGTCAGTCGAAGCAAGTCGTGTAAGTCTAAATCAGAAGAGCAAACTCATAATTCCTTTCCTAAAATTGTGGGGAAATGCATATGCGATTCCCTAAGCTGTTAATCTTTTTTCAACTTTGTAATTACTTTTGCAGCCAGAGAACTTTCTTTGAGAACCACATTCACAAATTATATTCGAAACAAACAGCAAAGCCACTCAACCACACTCGACTACCCACTCTCGAACCACACAGTGTCACCAACATCAACTTCAACTTCTCGGCTTCAGCTACTGTCCGAAACTCAACTAAATCACTTTCTATTCAACAGGACTCTCTACAGAACAAACCAACCAACCAGGCATCCCACGACTAGACGAGCAGACGACACAAAAAGGCCACCAGAACAACGAGGACAACCAGGACACGTGCTCGACACCAATAACGGGCTACTGGTCACTGTTGTCCACTCTCTGCTGACCAGCTGGGAATACGTCACCAACGAGAAGAACCAAGCCACCAGCAGCAGCAGCAGTTGGTCAAGAGCAAGGAGCAACAGTGGGAGAAGTAGGTAGCCAACGGAGGGGAGGAGTGGCTAATAAAAAAGCTAACGAAAGTCCAGCAGAGTCAGATCCGAAAATGCTGATGCCGCTTGCAGTCGACAGGCGAATCCAGCAACAACAACAACAACAAGAGAAACAACCGCAACAAAAACAAAACTGGAAAAGTTGAACCCAGTGCGCAAAAGGGGAGAGTCGACAGCCGAGGAGAAGGGGAGAGTCAGAGGCAGTTGCAGCGGCTGAAAAGTTCCAAATTTTGGCAGACTGAATCCTCATCGCTTTGTGGCCGCATCCGGAACTGTTAGCAGCAGTTGCCATTGCTGGAATTTGATTTTAACGCTTCTTCTTTTAGACAAAATTGTGCCCCCATCGGAAGAGTCTCCTTCCCATTGCTCAGTCCTTATTTCCTGCGCAAGTTCATCCTGAACGCATCAATTGCCACACACTGAAATTGGCTTTCATACAGCCAAAGGGGAGGACAGTTCCACCAGAAGAAAGGGGAAACCATTGAAATGAGCCCCAATTGTGGCGACACATGCTCTGACAAGTTATTAATTCAACGTCTGGCACGCAGATAAGCATACCCAGACACGATATCAGGTGGAGAAGTTGCAGATCCCCACTTACTCACTATGGCCACCAACCCCTACTTCCTGCTGCAGTGCGTCTGGATCTCGCTGCTCACTTGTCAGCTGAATTCGGTCAGCGGATATCTCAACATTTTCATCAGCCACCATGAAGTGATGAAACTGATGGGTAAGTCTACATCCCAGACCTATGTCTACTGGGTGGGAAAGCACATATCGATTAGGAAATAATCGTTGGGACAGTTGGTAGAGCTTCCAGACACGCCACAAAGCCCGCCCCACAGATATGATTAATAGTTGAATGGCAAAGTGCGACAGGACAAATTCATTGCTCCTCAACAGGAAAAACAAACAGCCTATGTCTGCGCGTGGAAGGGGCCTGGTAGAGGGGGCTTGAATAGTCGGAGACCACGTCGAAGTCATTAATAGTTCCAAAATAATTGTTGACCATGACGACGACGACCACAAAAGTTGCGCGAAAACACGACAAAACAAATCCACACAAATCGATTTCCGGCTGGAGCCCGGAACCAAAGACTGAGCCACCCTCGCACCTTTGCCACCCTGTTGACAGCTGCAAGTGGCTTTCCTCCTTACCCTCCCCCACCCTCTTCCAATTGCTAACGACTTCACAGTCCAGTGCTGAGCATTTTGTTGTTTGTTTTGCTGTTTTGCAGCTTGTTGTTCAACGCGAGGCCTCGTTATTGATGGCGCCAACCGTTCAAGTGCCTCCAGATCGACCTTGTGTCAGGCCCTGCCCTTCCTTTACCCGCCCTAGCCCCAGCTCCAGCCCCTACTCCTATCCGTATCCTCAAAACTAGTTGCAGTAATAGGCATTCATTCGGCGTGCCAGGGCGGAATGACGTCGTGCCTCTCGTTGATTAATGGTTCATGGCTCCAAAATGTGAGTCGAAGCTGTTCCAATTCCAATTCTAACTCTGCCCCACTACTCCATCATTCGTCCGTTAGCTGTGCACAGCATTTTCCGGCACTTAACTATAATTGGAGCAAAACGCTTCCATCTCATTATACAGGCTCACTCACAGTCGTCGCTCCTAATCGCCAAATCACGGCACTTCAATTAGTTGAGCAGCATAAAAATAATCCACACAAGTGCCACACGAATCCCAGATTGATGAATGACCCACCACTCTGAGCTGCAACAGTGGCCAACGTCACTGTGTCACTTGACCCCATCTTAATCCTCCCGCTCCTTTGTGAGCTTCTACTAATATTAGCCTCTTCTTTGCACTCCTCTAGTGGTTTGCAATCGAGTTTGCTGAGGCATGATACACTCTCCCGGCAGGCTTTGTCCCCCTCTCTGCCTCTACCAACCCCTCAACCCTTTCTCGTTTGAATGCAAATCGGATTTCATTAGCGACAACTCAAAGAATCTTCCACTTTGTTTGTTGCTCTTTGTAATTTCCTCTGCATTGCACGATTCCAATAGATTTCTTCTGTCACTTCCTCCAGTCATCCTTCCTCTTCTTCTTATTTTCCCCATCCACAGCACTCGTTATGTTTTTAACGACCAGTTAACACCCCCGCCCCGCAATACTTGCCACCCCCAGGGTCTGTTTCCATTTCAAAATTAACAAGCAGCATGAAATCAAACAAACTGACCCGCCCACCTTCCCTTCCCTTTCCCTTGCTCTCATCAACAGCTTTCCTTCCTCCCGCGTGAAACATGCTGTTGCATGATTTGTTTCCAGGTCGCCCACCCTCCTCCGCATATGTCTCTATGGCTATTTGTTCATGTGGAAGTCGCGTCACGGCTGCGTGACCCATCTCCAAGCCCCAACTCCAATCTCTTCCCCCCTTTTAAGTGTGCGCATTTCTGAAATACTTTTACTCTCCGGTTGTGCCTCTATTGCTGGCCTGGCTGTGATTGACGTGATGCATTCTCGTAATAAAAATCGTGTACATAGTTCAGTTCAGTATTGCGCCCTCACATGTCTGTCTACTCACAATTTGAAGGAAAGTTCCACACAGCATAAGTTAAACGATTTTTATTCTGCTCCCTCTAACTATACTACATATTATATGTATCTCGATTCCTTCTCCTTCGAAGGAGTGACAACAACATTAAAATTAAATATTGTTTACGCTTTTGTTGAAGATTTTCCGCTCTGCCTTCCATTCCATCGCGTTGCCCCAGCAACAAGCAATTTTCGTCCAAATGTTGCCAGCGACACCAGCCAGCGTCAGCCACCAGTCAGGAGGGTTGCCCCATCTACATCCCCATCCCCATCCCCACCCTCTTCTCCCGTCCTAGAACTCAGTGTGCAAGGGCGCGTAAAAATGCAATTTCAACAAGTTTCACTTTGATGTGCACATTTCTTGGCCCCAAACCCCACGAGAAACAGGACCTTTCTACATCTTGAGCTTCTCCCACCTTGGGCTGGGAATTTCCTTTAAATTAAAAGTTAATGCAAAAGAAAATTATTTTTAATGAATAGAAAACAGCCCGAAAATCGCCACATTAATAAACCAACCCTCGACCCTTCACCCCCAACTCCTCCTCTGGTTTATCAGTGTGTTTTGGTGTCGATTCGCTTTATTGCTGAGTAAGCTGCAAAGAAACATGGAAAACATGAAAGAAATAGAAGGTGTGTGAGATTTGTAAACTGTGTCAATTAAGCACCGAGCTCGACTCTGATTCAAGGAGCACAGGCAATTAAAAGCACTGCATTCACTGCAAAGGGATAAGCCGTGTCTATGTGTCACCCAGAGAGGATGAAACAGGTTACAGGGACGTGGGTAGGAGATATGATAATTTCAGGGAATGCACGTTGCACTCCTTCAAAGCGGCTGCCAGCTAATGACACTAATTATCCTCTTAATCTTTTATTCAAATTGTGTGACGCCATTGTCAAAGTCGGAATCAGACGCTACTTTCCTCCTGCCTCCTCGGTCCACAACTTCACCCTCCACCCTCCTCACCCTGCTCTGGCAGCGAGCGTCTGCGGTTGCAGTGTCACGTGTGTGCGGCGAAGCCATTCAGACAATCGCAGGTATTATAATTATGGTGGATAGGCAGGCGGGCAGCAGGGGGAATTTACTGGGGCACGCCAGAAGGAGAGGAAGACTGGTGAGCGAGCCAAAAGTTTCTCAGGAGACGGCAAAGTTGGAGCTGTGCAAGGCGTGTGATATGAAAGACGGCCAAAGTTCGACGGAGCAGGACTTGGACCCGTAACCAAGTTGTGTGTCCTCTTTATCTGAGCAAGCACCGTGCTAACAGAAGGGACTAGTGAAATTAAAGATGCTTTCAGGATGTTTTAAATTTCGCAAAAAATGCCAATCGAAAAGTTGAACTCTCTCTAAACGTGAATCACATCCGTTCTCAATTAGAATTAAATTAATTAAGCTTGTCACAAGTGCATTTCTCATTCCATTTGCGGTTACAGGAACCCACTTGCAACTCCTCTGTCACCTTTTGTATCCTTTCATCATTGTTCCGGGCTGAGTGACATTGTTCTTTTCCTGTGCTTGTGCATTTTTAATGTGAGTCGTTTTGAGGTTATGTTTGTGTATTTTGTTTAGTCTGTGACGAATACTCTAAATGAATGAAAAACAAGACTAAGGGGCAGAGTTAAGAGGCAGTTGCAGCACCTTGTCTCTCGTTCTACTCTCTACTGCTTCAGAGAGAGCTGTGCAGTTTGTCAGCGGAAGGCTGAAAACGGAATACATAAAAGGAAAGTAGCTCGGTTTGAGTAACTTGGAGAGTCTAGGAAGTAAGCGGGGTGCATTACAATTTCAAATTCAGAAACAAAATGAAACTGTTCAGGAAAATGGCTTAAGAATTGGGGAAGTTCTTTGCCGAGCCAAGAATGGAAGGGAGCTAACGAAAAATGCTTTTTCTTGTTCTATAATTGGATTTGAAAATGTTTTAAAAATCGGGCGAGCCCCTCTTCTTCTATTGCATTGCACTTAGACGCACATTCACATACGCGTCTTTGCCTTTGTCCTTCACTCAGTCTTGCCTCCGCCGGAAAGACAACATTCAACATCCGCAACAGACGCACAGTCTGTGTGAAAGCACGAGGTGAAGAGGGCTGTGAAGGAGAGTAAATAGTGTTTGCGACTTTTAATGCAAAGCGAGACTAAGCCTGATCCCATGGAGTAAATGATGCAACATAAAGCAGACGACAAGTAAAGAGCTAGGGAAAGATGGTAGTGAGGCAGTGGCAACAATGAAAGCGGATGAAGAAATTTAATTTTACGTCTTTTTAACTCGAACAGCTCGTCTTTCACTGCCAGGATCGGGGTCAGAGATTAGGGCTCCCAAGCTAGTTACGAATTACACAAAGCAAAGCGAATGACGATGATGGTGATGATGTTTTTGATGTCTCGCCTCCAATCGAGTTAGACAGCACTTGACACCTTTTATTATTTGGACTCATTTTATCCTCCTCTCCCTCGCATGCCAGTCGCACATTTATTTACACCACTAGAATGATACAAGCGATTGACGCCACTTGCATTGTTGCCTGCTGGTGACGGATTCGATCTCGATTATTATTGTGTCTTGGGTATTGTTTACCGAAATTCATTCACTCTCTGCCAACCCGGTGCCACCCTCAGTTGTTGCGTTGTCAAGGAAATCAATTTCCGTTGAGGTTGAAAGGTGGATGGTGGCAGGGGAGGGAAACAGAGCCATCAACTTGCGGAAAAAGTAAACACAAAATGCACAAAGTTTGCACAGCAGTAGAAAATGATAGAAACTGCGCAGACTGAGACTCTAAGGGGAGCTTCTAACAAAGCAAATTGTGAAATAAACTTTCTCCTTATGCCTGGAGTGCATCCGCATCCCAATCTCATCCTGATTCTTCTCACATTCTCATTCGCCTCTCATTCGCATGGCTGGAGGCGGATTTGTTCTAAGTCCACGAGGGAGCCATTAACACATACGCAATGCACTTCACCGTCCCCGTCCCGGCTGATGTGCACGAGCTGGAGTTCTCCTGGCAAAGTCTCATCGCTTATCCAGTAAGTAACCCTTCCCCTCCTCACTCACATCTAACTTGCAATTTGATTTGCACTCCATTAACTGGCTATCTCCCCCTTTATTCCATTCTCAGTTGCGCTACACAATCAGCATCGAGTACGCCAACGACCAGGACGCACTGGGCACACCCACGCTGAGCATTCCGCACAAGGGCTTGGTGCCGCAGGAGATCGAGTCCTTCCTGGTTTACCTGCCCTGCACGGGCAATGCCAGCCTCCAATTGCCTGTGAATGTCAACATGGTAGTGCAAGGACCTCCCCGCTTCAACGATACCAGGCTCCACTTCAAGCGCAACAAGATCTGTGCCAAAGGTAAGCTCAAATCCCAACACTCTCACTCACTTTGTCATCCTTACATATCCTCGTTTCTACTTATTGCCATTGCAGTCATCTCACCAGAGCCGAACCAGTCGCCAGCCCCAGCCCACGCCCCTTCCCAGGGTCCCGCTCTGATGAGCGCCGCTGCTTGTGCTTTGGGTCTGGTCCTCGCCGTAGGCCTCGTGGCTAGCATGATGTATGTGCGAGCTCGCAAACAGCTGCGCCAGAACTCACTGCAGTAAGTCCGATTGATTGGCCCATCAATTCAATTATCTATCCGCTTATTACACTAACCCACTCTTCTCTTCCCCTTTCCATTAGTACCAGCTTCACTACAGCAGGTTATGGCAGTCATCAGAACGTATTTATTCGCCTTGATCCTCTCGGACGACCGCCGAGTGCTACCGGCTCCTACGCGACCATCGCCAGCCTCAACAAATATCCGGTGGAGACCAAAAAGTCGTGCAGCATATTTGACCGTAAGTCATCCATTCCCTCTCTCCTTACAATCCAACATTATGTTAGTCATCGAACACAAACTACTTATTTCCCTACAGGTTTCCGCAGCTCGCCCACGCCCACACCCTATGCCACTGCCCTGCTACCAATGGGCAGCCAGACCGGCGAGACCATTTACTCGAGGCCAGAATCGGTCTGTCCCTCGAGGATATCCTACTACACCTCCTAGCAGCCAACCCAGGTGAGTCCCAATCTATCCCAATCTATCCCACTCTCTCTCTCTCTCAATCTGATGCCACACGATTTCCTCCTGGGGGTTGACTGGCTACAGGTAAATCAATGCCTTTGATATGTTGCGACACGTGCCATGTGCCAGGTACAAATGGAAATGAATCCTGTTGATGCTCAACCTGCAGTGGGTTGGTCGGTTGCCTTGGCCACCAGTGCCAATCCTCTCCACTGAGCTCTACTCCAGTGCCAATTTGTGGCACTCACCAGACGATTGCTCCCAAGGCTGCAGTCATATCCAATACCACACTCGAGCCACCTTTCCTCGGCGATAAAAATTAAATTCTAATTTATATTTACGAGCTGATAAAGCTCCCGAAGTGCGTTAAACTCGAAACAACAGCCATTCATAAATATGCCACTCTCCCTTTTACTCGACAGGGTGCCAGGATGCCAGGGTGCCAGGCTGACAGGGTTGCCAGCTGCCTGGCTTCCAATGGGGTTGGGGCAAGTTTTGCCTGGTGCTCACGTACGTTGTGCTGCGACCCACAAACCCATTGCCGGCAGAGGTAAATTACATAGATACGAGTTCTCATACGAGAGTGGGGATTTGACAGAGTTGGGGGAAGCGTGTGAGTCTGTTTAGATAAGCGAAAGGTGCTTCACAGTCCCAGACAAATAAAGATAGGCAACTCTTGCTCTTCATCTTCCTTCCTTTGTTGTTCTTCCAAATGTTCGCTGTGTGGAATTTAGGAAACTAAAGTTAAACTAACCAAAAGCCACAACTAAAACCCCAAGACCAGCTATCAAACATCAAGCAAGCTTTGTATATACGAATCCCTCAAATTAATTTAATGATAGTCCACAAATCTTTTTACACATTCCCTCACTCATTTGCGACTCTCCTCTTACCCTCCTCTTCCCTCGCGGACATTGTAACTTCTTGGCTTTGGCAAATCTGTCCCAAATTAGAATAAATTATTTAGCAGCTTCTTTGCTGTTGCTTTGACAAAAACTTTGCACAGACCCAAGAGGAACCAACGTTTACATTTTTCCTAGACAACAAAGTCAGCCACCCCACCTCTTATTTTCTTCCACTTTGCCGCCATCATCATGATTGTTTGGGCCATTTTCGTCACCATCTTCAAACGCCATTTCCATCGACGCATAATTAAATATTCAATTTCCATGGAGACTCTTCCGAATTTTTATTTGCCGCTTATTCCTCAACATCTCTCCATCAGCTTCCTGTCGTTGTCCTGGCTTTCGTTTGGCCTCAGCTATTTGCTCAAACGATTTCTGTTTGTTTAGATTTCAATTTCATACTCATTATGGCAACCGTTTCGAGCCATTTGACTGAGGACCTGAAGGACGAGGAGGAGCAGCAGTGGAGCACATGAACAACCACAAACATGCCCAGTGAAAGACACTTCCAAACATAGATATGTGTGATATCGGGATGTCTGGGATAATACACATCGCCAAGAGTCATTCTCGTATCGCAGTGAAGTATGCGACGGGGAATTAAATGAGGAGCGGAGCCCCAAAATTGCATATGGCTCCATCTGACGAGCTCGAGGAGTTTGGGTTGTTTGCCATAATTATTGCTGTTCTCTTGTTATAACCCCCCCTAATCCAACCCCTGTTCCAAACTCATGTGACTGTTTGTGAGAGCGTTAAGCGAAGTGAAGAGGCAGAGGGGAGATTCACTCATTTAGTCAAACAATTATATCCAAGTGCATACACTGAAATTTTGTCGGCCCTGATCTGCTCACTTGTGTGGAAATATCTCATTTGTGTGTAGGCTTTCCCTACCCATTTCCGTCTCCCGCTCTATTCTAGTGGCAAGCACTCCCTTTGGTTTCTATTAAATCAGTCTATAAATGTTGCCCAAATTGCTTTAATGTGCAGCGAAAGTTTAGCTAACGGCAGCTACAGCAATTACAGCACATGGAAACGCATGGGTAAAGCGAGGGGAGGGTTGGTGGGTGCTAGGGAGGCAGTAGGGTAAATAACAATAAAAACAGCAGCGAACGGAAGCCAGACTACAGCTGTTGAAACATGACTTTGTGCTTGTTAAGAAACACTTGCAAAATATTATTGCAACAGCAGGGGGCAACTAACTGAGGGGAGCAGAGAGCTGAGAGGAAGTCGGAACTGAATCCAAGTTAGACCACACATTATGTTTAGTGGCAGCAACAAAAATCGGAAAGCTGAAGCAAACATTGAAAGACTTTAGGATATTGGATCAGGAGAACTCATCTCAGATGGAGATGAGGATAAGTTATAGAGGGGGAGGGGATTGAGTGGCTGCAGCAGTTGTAGACGTCAAGCACACGACGTGAATGGGTTAGAAGTTGGCACAAGATATACCTCAACGTCACGCGACGCATCAGAATCCCATAATTTAGGGGCAAAGTTGAAGAAGTGCGTGAGCAACCCAAGCGAAACATAGGAGCAAAGAATAGGAGAGAACACAGAGCAAAGTTGGAAATTAATTTCCATGGAGCACGCCCCGGCACAGAGTATTTTATGGAGATTACGAGAGAGAGATTCGTGAAACCTAAACAGGTGCTAATTAAAAATGTTGTCGTCGCCTCATTAAAGAAATTTGTAAATCAACCTGCAAATGACGCGCGCAGCATGCGAAAAGTTGAGCCTAGGCCTTAACAGAGGCAATAGAAAATGGAAGGGCCAAGTGGAGGTTGTACAGAGAACTGTCCTCCTTTGGGGCATCTGGGGTAAATGGGGTGCGGCACGTACGCCGTTAATGGATTTCTCAGTGTTGTTCTTTTGATTAAAACGCATTATTTACATTTGCGAGCAAGGCCAGGACTAGGAAGGGGGGACAATTTAATGTGCGACGGAGCTCAAGTCTGGCCAGGTGAGGGGGCGTGGATGAAGAGGGGGAGTCGCCGTTGGCAAAGGTTGACAAATTGCATAGCCGTCAGTTGATTTTTTTCA